>JAODAL010009012.1:0-113605 GCA_025379985.1 Phyllomedusa bahiana
TTTTCCAAAAAAGGGAGCAACTTCTGGAAGGTTTCACCTGTTTTAGTATTTGGGGGGTTTTGGGAGAGCGGACAGGCCCCCACCAATATCTGTGCGCCAAAACCAAAAGCACCCCCCCCTTTGTACCCCCTGCCATCCCCAAACAGCGTTTACCCCCCACTGTAGGGTTTGCCGAATTTGGAAAAATTGCGTAACACAATTTTGGGGCTTTTTTTGCAAGTTTCCCTTGAAAAAAATTAAACTTTTCAGCAAAAATTTTGCAGATTTTGGAAAAAATAAATTTTTTTTTTTTTTCAGGCGAACCTAAAAAATTTGTAAAACCCTGTGGGTAGATATACTCACTACCCTCTGGTTATTCCGTAAGGGGTGTGTTTCAATATGGGGTTTTTTGGGGGTATTTATTACGTTTTGGAACCTTAGGGTGTCCGCAAACCTAAAATTTGGCCCCAAATAAAATTTGTAATGAAAATGAGGCCCAGATCCAGTGGGTGCTCCTCCTATTCTGGGTTTTGGGGTTAGCCAAATAATGCACTAGGGCCAATTATGGGATATCTCTAAAAAAGGGCAGAATCGGGGGAATCAATTTTAAATTTGCTTTTCCCCCTGATCACTTTCCCGTATTCTTGCAAAATGCATAAATATTGAAAATCTGCAAAAAAATGAAAAATTTTTAAATTTCACTTTCCCCTTTGCTTTTAAATTTTTGTGAAAAAACCTAATGGGTTAATAAACTTTCTAAATGCGGTTTTTAATACTTTAAGGGGTAGTTTTTTTAAGAGTCATTTATGGGGGGATCAACTCAGGTCAATCAAAATCAGTTAGAACTGGTTTGGGCCTAAAAAAATGTATATTTCAAATTTCTTTTTAAAATTTAAAAAAAAATACTAAATTTATAAGCCCCCAAAAGTCGTAAAAAAAATAAAAAGAAATTTAAAAAAATTATGCCAAACTACAGCAGACATATGGTAAAAAGGGCTAGTTATAAACAAATTTTGAGTGGAATAACTATCTGTCTTACATGCAGAAATTTTTGAATTTTTGAAATTGGTAAATTTTTCACATTTTTCCCCATAATTTGATATTTTTTCAAAAATAAACAATCATTTTTTGGACCAAAATTTCTTACTATCTAAAACACAATGTGTCACGAAAAAAACAATCTCTGAATCACATGGATAGGTTAAAGTGTCAAAAAGTTATTCTCACATAAAGTGACACATGACAGATTTCAAAAATAGGGCTCTGTCAGAGAGGCCAAAACTGGCTAGGGCGGTAAGGGGTTAAAAAAGCATTTAGGAAGTGTGTTAATCCTTTAGATATGTCACAGAAATTAAAGCAAAGTGGAGGTGAAATTTCCAAATTTCCCTTTTTTTTTGCAGATTTTCAATCTTGTGTCGTTATCCACAGTGAAACGAGTACAGTATCAACATGGGCTGAAAGGCCACTCTGTCAGGAAGAAGCCATTACTCCAAAAGAAATATATAAAAGCTAGATTAATGTTTGCAAATGCACACAGGAACAAAGGCCTACATTTTTGGATACATGTCCTGTGAACTAACAAAACTAAAATGTAACTGTTTGGCCATAATGACCATCATTACGTTTGGAGGAAAAAGGGAGAAACTTGGAAGGCTAATAACACCATCCAATCAGGTTGGGGGTTGTTTTGCAGCAGGAGCGACTGCTGCATTTCACAAAATAGATGGCATCATGAGGAAAGAGGATTATGTGGCAATACTGAAGCAACATCTCAAGACATCAGCCAGAAAGTTAAAACTTGGGCGGAAATGGATCTTCCAAATGGACAATGACCCGAAGCATACTGCCAAACTGGTTACAAAGTGGGTTAAGGATAACCAAGTCAATGTTTTGGAGTGCCAATCACAAAGCTCTCCTCTCAATCCTTTGAAAATTTATGGACAAAGCTGAAAAGGCAGGTGTGAGTAAGGCAACCTACAAACATGGCTCAGTTACACCAGTTCTGTCAGGAGGAATGGGCCCAAATTTCTACCAACTATTGTGAGAAGTTTGTGGAAGGATATCGAAAACAATTGACCCAAGTCATACAGTTTAAGGTCTCTCTCTCTCTCTCTCTCTTCTCCCCTCTCTCTCTCCCCCTCTCTCTCTCTCTCACTCTCTCCCCCCCCCCCGCCATCATCTCATGTCTGCCCCCCAGCCATCATCTCATGTCTGCCCCCCACCATCATCATCATCATCATCATGTCTGCCGCTCCTCACCTGCGCTGCCGCCGCCGCGCCTCACCTGCGATGCCGCCGCCGACCCTCACCTGCGCTGCCGCCGCCGACCCTCACCTGCCTGCCCCCCCCCCGCCCCTCACCCCTGCCGCTCCCGCTCTGCCGACCCTCATGCGCGCCCGCCCCCGCGGCCCCCCCCCCGCCGCCAGCACCCCGCCACCTTCCAGTGCGCTTTTCGCATCTGTTTTGAGGACAAACGCAGCTGTTACGTACCGGGAGTGTGGACGTTTTTGGGAAAAGTGCCAAAAGGGGGACCCCCTTATCTCCTAGGGGCGTTCAGTTGCGTAAAACGCAATAAGATTGACATGTCAATTTTAAAGCGGATGCAAAAGGCGTCAAAGACCTCAAAACGCATCGCTGATCTCCCGGGGAACAGCGTGCGCTTTTGCCATTTTAACTTTAATTTAAAATACACTGACAAATTTTTAGATCCGTTTTGGGATCCGTAAAACGGATCCGTAAAACGGGAAAAATCATAAAAACGCCGTGTGAACAAACCCAAGGGCAATGCTACTAAATAAAAATGAAAGTATTAAAATTCTCTCCTTGTTATTCTCATTTGGCAATATAAATAGTTTTTGGGAATCTATTGATCAAAAGGGTAAGGTTTTTTTTCTGATTTAATGTCAGATAGGGGAAAAAAAATGAAGTGCTTTTTATGTAGTGTATGTAAACTTCTGGTTACAACTGTATGTACTTACTTAAATTAATTATGTCTTCCCGTAGCCATCTTTTTCAAGACTAAATAAGTTTAATTATTTAAACCTCACTATATAACTAAGATGTTCTATTCCTCTTATTAGTTTGGTTTTCTCATCTTTGCACTTTCTCTAGTTCCATGACATCTTTTCTGTAAACTGGAGCCCAGAACTGAACAGCATATTCCAAAACGAGGCCACACCAAGGCTTTATATAGTGGTAATATTACATCCCTGTCTAGTGCTTCTTTTAATACATGCCAATATCCTGCTTGCCTTAGAGGCTACTGATTAACATTGTATGCTGTTCTGTAACCTACAAATACTCCCAGATCCTTTTCATCAAGCGATTCTCCCAGTTTTTTTTTACCCACTAGGACATATGGTGCCTGCAGATTATTCATACCCAGATGCAGAACTTTACTTTTATCCACACTGAACCTAATTTAACAAGTGGATGCCCAAACACTCAGTGTGTCCAGGTCTGTTTTTAGCATCTTCCATAGATTTCACTACCCTACATACCCCATCATCTGAAAAAACAGAAACAGTGCTATTAATCTCCTCCCCTATATCATTTATACATAAATTGGACCCAGTTCTGAGCCCTGGGGTACACTACTTATAACCGGGGAGCATTCAGAGTAGGAATCATTTGCCACAACTAACTGAGTACAATCCGATAACCAGTTTTTAGTCCAATTACACAGTTATTTCTAACCCAATAAACTTTAATTAACCCATTAGACGCTTGTGAGGGACAGTGTTAACTCCTTTACAAACGTCTAAAAACACTATATCCACAGTTGCTCCACTGTCACCCCTTTAAAAAACAGATCAGGTTGGTCCAACGTCTGTCCTTAGTAAAACCATGCTGGCAATCTCTTATAATGTTATACTCAGCTAAATATTCCTGTATATAATCTCTTACAAGCCCCTCAAACAGTTTTCCTACAATAGTTGTTAAACTTACTGGTCTATAATTACCTGGGCAAGACCTAGAACCCTCACGTGTTTCACTGGGTTGAGATCTGGAGACTGTGGGGGCCAATCCAGCAACTCTACTTCATTGTCAGTGAACCATTTCTTCATCAATTTTGACATATGCTTCAGGTCATTATCCTGCTGGATCACTAGTACTCGAGTGTACAAAGTAACTCATCTTGTAGGATACTCACATGAAGCTCAGCATTGAGATAACCATCGATCCTGGTCAAGTATCCAACACCTTTGGCTGTGTAACAGCTCCATATCATCAGGCTTCCTCCAGCGAACTTGACAATTTATCAATTTCTCGATCCAGTAGCCCCCTTTCGCCTCTTCACTTCAAATTACCTATTTCCAACTTATACTGTCCACTTTACATACTTTTTGTAAACTCAAACCAACGCTTCTTATGATGATATTGAAGTCGAGGTTCTTCACCTTTTTGGGCCACTGTTCCAGACCTGTGTAATAAGTGTCATACGGTGCTTGCATGGACGTCTGTGATCTCACTCTTATGAAGCATACGAGTCACCTCCACTGCCCTGTCTGTCGCATTAGAACTGATAGACCTTGTTATGAGCAGACTTGTTGACTCCGATATTTTGCCTGGATGTCCATCTTTTGGCTTTGGAATGAATAGACGGACTTCAGTTCATATTCTTCCAGCTGTTATGATACTCACATGATACATTTTGGCAACATGAGCTGGATCATGCTGTTTCTCTTTTCTTGGGAAATCCTCTTCATGGCTGCTCCTCGATTCGAACCAGTGACTTTTTGCTTGGGAATCAACCTATTATGTCAGTGAGGAATAATATCTATGATCTATAACCCTTCATCAAAAGCTGTGCACAAAGGGTTAAAACAACTTTTAATATTATATGTAAAAAAATAACCCCATCAAATTTACAAGGCAATATTTCAAAAATACAAAAAGGTAGTCATCAATTAAAGGTCTATATTCAGATAGTGTCAACCATAATAAACTAGGATAGATATCCCTACAATAATTACCTGGAAGACCCTACCTCTTATGTGGGGTATTCACCCTCAAAAGGGCATCCCCACTCATGGTGGCTTGCTCTAGTCAGTCCTATTCCACCCTACCAAGTATGCAATTCAAGATATGTATTAACAAATATAGACCACCAATATAAAAAATGCACCTTACCCTACCTGACACGTTTCTACATGTCTTTTCACAGTTCTTCAAGGGTATTTTAGGCTCCGGTTAACCACCAAATCACAGAAGGAAAGAGATGATCCTAAAGATCATCCACCAATAGATACTGTGTGCCCTTTTTCATAGATATGGAGATGTTGGGGAAGCCAGTTAAACTCTAATATAGGGTCCTTTATATAGTTTCACCACCTGGTGTTTGAAAGATAGAGTCCACCCCCTTAAGGCATCACTTCCGGTTGACTGGGGGGGAATTAATGCCTCATTTCCTGAATAAGCATATCAAATCATATCATCTCCCTAGGGATAACTGTCATGTATATCCGCAGATTATATTACTTACCTAGATACTACATAACCTCATTCAACCAGTGCCTGTAACAATGCTAGAATCCCGGAGCTGTGTGCTCACTGGCCACTGATGTTACTTAAAGTATACTGGGCTTGTTGTATTGCCCAACTTCCGGTCAGCACGATATTGGAGGATCCAATGCAATAATAAATACTGCATTGCCCCACTTTTGGTTATTGCCATCATAGAAGTTCCAGTTAGGAAGTGGGGCTATCTTACACAGAGAAGCACCTTTCTTAGCATAAACACAGAGAGACAAATCCAAAAAATCCATACATGAAAGTCCCAACAGAATCCCAGACAATAGCATAGGATACGTGGCCCTATAGATGAATCAGCCATAATGGATATATCTCTCTTCCAGTCATCATTTTGGTAGAGGCAAACCGAGGATATTCCATCACCAAGTCCATGTTCCTTACAATTAGTTGACATTTTTATGAAGGCCATCGGCCATTTTATCAGTTACATTGTTTTTGCACCCACCTCCATTTGAGATCTCAAAGATGACCCCTCATCCTCCATACCAAAAAAAAAAAGATATTGTTCTCATTGATTTATATGTATAGGCAACTGAGGGGGAGGGGCTCTTAGCAATTTTTAATGTCCAAAGCCACTGGTATTATGATACACAATATCTGTAGTGCCTAGTGCGGATTTTTATTATTATTGTCCTTACCAGGAAGTTAATGTTCATACTGATAGGATTGGTATGTAATACCTTTTTTTTGTAACACAAGAGTAGCTCCCAATATCCACAAGGTTAAACAACAGGGCAAATGATGTAAATAATAATGTAGTTAATAAAACGTCACCAGTCTCATTTATAATTCTTAACACAGTAATTGATTACTTAGTAATTGATTACTCACTATATAAAGTATTTGTGCGGCCTCATTTGGAATATGTTATTTTGGGCTTCAGTTTATGGAAATTATGTACTGGAGTTAGAGAAAGTGCAAAGACTGGCAACCAAACTAACAAGGGGAATGGAGCATCTTAGTTATGAGGAAAGGTTAAAATAGTTAAACCTATTTAGTCTTCAGAAAAGACAGACATGATTACTTTATATAAGTATATAAATGGCCCCTACAGAAAGTATGAGGAAAAGCTATTTCATGTAAAACCCCTTCAAAAGACAAGGGGGCATTTCCTTCGTCTAGAGAAAAAAGGATTCAACCTCCAGAGGAGAAAAGCCTTCTTCAACATGAGAACTGAATCTATGGAATAGCCTGCCCGAGGAGCTGGTCACAAGAACAGTTGAGGGTTTCAAGAAAGGCTTAGATAGCCACTTACTACTAAATAGTATCAATACTTCTGTAGCCATATAAACGTCTAGATACAGTCTTATGGCACCAAGTTAAATATTCATTTAAGGCAGATTAGTTCTTGCCCTATGGGATCAAAATCTTCATCAGTAGGGGAAACAAATCTTAAAAACTCCTTATCCCTCTCTCTTCATCTTCATTTCTCCTCACCCTTCATTGAACTTGATGGATATAGGTCTTTTTCCAACCATAATAACTATGTAACACCTTTCCACACAATTTAGATAACTAAAAGAAGATTGCTGGCATTGAAGGCAGTTTAATTGCAGTGCAGTACTGCAAGTGAAAAATGCACCAAAACCACACTGTTTGAGAGCACCTTACCATTAATCATTCCGAGTAGTATCTGCAGTTCTATTGAATTCACTCTTATAACATGACAAATCATATATTATATTATATATACATATATATATATGTATATACACACCCTCAACTTACAGAGGCATCCAGATACAATGTTTTCACCATACAACGGTCTTTCCAAGGACATTATAGCTTGAAACTTCACTCCGCATATAATATCACAGGCACAGCTGATCTGTGGTTACCACCTGGGCGTTATATGGCCGGTCAGGTCGGTACTTACTTGTGGTAGCCGGTGCTGGTAAAACTTTTTACCGGCAATGATAGTGGCCTGTATTTTGCACACCACACTGAGAAACTGTTTCTTTAATTGCTCTGCCCCCCACCTCCTCCTCCCCTCATACAGTTTCATAAAGCACAGACTTTGAAGAGTAGGAGACAGGGGACAGAGATAGGGACTTTAGGAGGCAGCTCTGTGCACTGTGCAGGCAGGGGCGTAACTAGAGAAGCCAGGGCCCCAAAGCAAACTTTTAGGCTATGTTCACACGGCTTATTTCAGAACGTATTTACATCGGATTGCCGATCGTAAATACGTTCGGAAATCAGTTGAAAATCAGTTGCAAATAAGTGCCACTAAGTGTGGCACGTATTTGTAACTGATTTCCCGACGGATTCACCATCTCCAATCATTGTAGGTGGTGAATCCGTCTGTAAATAATTGACATGCACATTGTTTTTCTGTCCGGAGTGCCGTCGTCAAGCCGCGGCGGCAATCCGGCACGGAAATACGTGTCAGGTGAACGACGAGCCGTATTTTCTATTGAAATCAATAGAAAATAGGCTGTGACTTGTTTCTGACTGATTTGCCGATGGATTGACGATCGTCAATCCGTCGGCAAATACGCGCCGAAATAAGCCGTGTGAACGAGGCCTTAGATGGGGCCCTCTACCTCCCCCCTCGCCCACTTCCCTGACCACAAACATTTACCAGGACATGCTGTTATTTAATGTAGATAATGCAAGGGATATATACCTCACCATACATAACACCATCATACGGCTACCCAACAAATCTCACTATACCAAGACCAACAGTACCAATAACTCTACTACATAGGAACCGGATTATACCGCCAGAACATGATCACAAAGTTACGGAATAATACCCCTACATTATTATTGATCAGTACACAAAGACCAATAGTACCGCCATATAGTGACCTTATAGTGGTATATACTTGTGTACATAGGCTCTGCAGACTGTATATTACCCCCATATAGTGGTAGATATCAGTGTACACAGACTCTGCAGACATAAGTGATTATAGCGCAGTTACATCTTGTGACTCACAGGTGACGTTTCTCTGATGAGTCGTTGACTTTCCCTTTTGTTCTGCATCCGGTCCAGACCGCCATGATGGCATCTCCCGACCACTTGTCCCTGGAGATTTAGACACAAATATATTAGAATCCTGACTTTTCCAGCACCTGCCCCCCTGGCTATATGGGGTCCATTTAGGCAGGCAGGGTTTAGGTAGCTATAGGGAGCCATACAGGTAGACAGGGGTTAGGTGGGCTATAGGGGCCATATAGGTAGGTAGGCAGGGTTTAGGTAGCTAAAGGGGCCCCATATAAGTAGACAGGCAGGCAAGCTTTAGGGGGCTATAGGGGCTACTTAAGCAGACAGGCTTCACGGGGGCTATAGGGCTATTCAGGAAGGCAGAGTTAGAGAGCTATATAGGCAGGCTTTAGCCCGGACTATGTAGGCAGGCTTGGGGGGACTATATAGGCAGGCTGTGGGGCTATGTAGGCAGGCTGGGGGGCTATGCAGGCAGGCTGGGGGTATATAGGCAGGCTGGGGGATATGTAGGCAGGCTGGGGGCTATGTAGGCAGGCTGTGGGGCTATGTAGGCAGGCTGTGGGGCTATGCAAGCAGGCTGGAGGTATATAGACAGGCAGGGGGGCTATGCAGGCAGGCTGTGGGTCTATGCAGGCAGGCTGGGGTATTTAGGCAGGCATGGGGGCTATTTAGGCAGACTGGGTGTATATAGACAGGCAAGGGGGCTCTTTAGGTAGGCTAGGGGGCTATGCAGGCAGGCTGGTGGTATATAGATGTCAGGTGTGGGAATTGATTCAAAACATTAGAACTTTGTTTGTACCTTTTATATCCATTGCTTACATATAGAAACAGTCTATATACTATTTGCATGAATCATTCTCTATACCTATGTTCCCTTGACCAGATTAAATCAGATATTATAGGCTCGAAATGCACAGCTTCTGAAAGACAACTACCTTCAGGATATACCTATCTTGAATGATGCTGAAGACATTTAAAATGGATTCACTATGGATTAACAAAGAAGATAGGATAGCTTAAAGGAGTTGTCTCATTACGAGCTTTCAGCCTGTCAGTGTCCCTGGTAAGTTGAACTGAGGGGCGTGTTTCTTGGTCTGTCTGTTCTGCTCCCTCTCCCCCCTCCCATCAGCACACAGGCAGCTACGTAACTTCTATACAGGGGGGAGGGGGTTTGCTCTCAGAGTTCACCCTGTGTGTGCCTGCCTAGGTCTGTTGCAGGAGAGGGCTGATCTAGGAGTGTAGAGAGGAATATGAAGCTGTGTGCTAATAGAGCAGAGGGGATGCATGTGTTCCTATATCCCCTGCTTAGCTTACAAGTCTCCACATCTCCAGCAACAACAAGGGCAGTGTTACTATACTCAGGATGTGTCCCTAATACAGGAGAACATAAAGTATTCACATGCCCCCTGATCTGTATAATATTAGTATAGTCACAGTTCCAAAGACATATCATGATTATAGTAACAGACAGGGTCACTGCTGTCACATCTATCTGTGTAGAGAGCAGGAGGAAGCAGGCACACACAGGGTTAATCCAGGCAGCTCGGACACAGACGCCAGAGTCCTCCTCCCCCTCCCCCCCTCCACTACAGAAGCATTCTGTGCGGGAGGGGCTCTCTGCTCTGACCTGTCTTCAAAGGTGATGAGTCATTCAGACCTGACAGCCAGTAAGATAAGGATCAACAGGTCGGCTGCTATAGAGATCTGAGAAGCTGATGTAGTAATACTAACAGGGCTAGCTCAAAATCAGTAGGACATTTGTAATGAACATATATTGCAAAGCTGCTTGTTTTTTAAAGATCTTTAAATTAAAACCCAATCATTGTAGCGAGACAACCCCTTTAAGCAAAGCAGACTAAAATGACACAGAAATAATTTGGACATTTGTTGCGACACCCAGCATCCGGGACAGTAAACAACCTCGGACAGTTTCAAATGGCCAGGATGGTTCAACATTATGCAAACATGCAGAAAATGTATATTGCCATATAAAGAACTTGTACGTGACATCTTATTAACTCGTCCCATCAGATGTCAATTAACCAATGATCAGCTAACACGTGCTATGACAAATGCTTACGTAACAAGTGATATAAAATGTCATGTACTTCCCTGTATTAAACAGAATTGCTTTCCAGACAAACCGTGTGGACAGTACTTCCCTAAACTACTGTATACAACCGATATATTAATTTGGAGGAGGTAGCAACTTGGCTGGATTTAGAACTCCCTTAACATCGACAGGCAGGGGGGCTATGCAGGCAGGCTGGTGGTATATAGACAGGCAATGGGGGGCTATTTAGGCAGGATGGGGGACTATGCAGGCAGGCTGGGGGTATATAGACAGGCAGGTTTTTTTTTAGGAAGGTTGGGGGGCTATGTAGGCAGGCTGGGGGTATATAGACAGGCAGGGGGGCTATTTATTCAGGCTGGGGGGCTATGCAGGCAGGCTGGGGGCATATAGACAGGCAGGGGGCTATTTATTCAGCTGGGGGGCTATGCAGGCAGGCTGGGGGTATATAGACAGGCAGGGGGGCTATTTATGCAGGCTGGGGGCATATAGACAGGCAGGGGGGCTATTTAGGCAGGCTGGGGGTATATAGGTAGGCTGGGAGGCTATGTAGGCAGGCTATAGGGCAGGTAAAATAATAAATAACTTACTTACCTTACTCCACGCTCCCCCGATGGCACAGAGGCTGCAGCGTGGGCAGCGTGGGGATGTGACGTCACCGTGCCGCCCACGTGATCACAGAGAGCCGGCAGGGGAAGTAGCAGAGTGGAGCTCCATTCTGCTATATCCGGAGGGCCCGGGCATTCGAAGGCAGTATGCGCTGGGCCCCTCAGCTCCTCGACCGCCGGCAGTAAACTAGTATGTTCGTTGCCAGCGGGCCCAGGAGCGGCATTACCGGGGTAGCGGACGCTGTAGCAGCTTCACCGGGCCCCGGGGCAGCTGCTATGTCTGCTACCCCGGTAGTTACACCCCTGTGTGCAGGGAAGGAGCCCCTGCCCATAACCTATCTACCTCTGGTCTTATTAGAAAGCAAAAGACTAGTGTCATTAAAAAAGGACAGTACCTAAATGAAAGCAACAAATGACAGGGAGAAACTAAGAACAGCCACAAACTATAAGTCCCAGCAGTCCTTGCAGCTGAGCAGCTTCAATGGCTGAAAAGAATGAAGTGTTTGTCAGTACATTAGATGCTGAGGAGCAGAATACAAGTAAGAACATATACTGTATAATCCATGCTGGGAGATAGCACTGTTACATAATTCATATATAATGGACATTTGTATAACTAATAGTATATATACATAAATTATAGTATAGTGTACATATGTATAAGAAATATCACTCACACACGACTGCCCCAAAGGCCTCTCGCTCTGCCTCAAACTGTGCCAGTAGCTTTTCATTATTTTCTCTTTGCCTTGCCACTTGCTAGGCCCATGGTTCAGTTATCTCCCACTGCTGGGCATTAGCCTCCTCAAGGTACTTAGCCAGGTTCTTCATGGCCAAAAATTTTTCATGCAACAGCAAGTCTCTTTAAACCACCGCAGTGACCACACAATCTCTGTAGTGGGTGTGTCTCTCTTTTAGCTCTATTGCGAACACAGTCAGGTTGTTCAGCTCACAGGATTACCGTCCTTTTGTAAGACAGTTTCCACCAATATCGCTCTAGCACGGGGCAGTATACTGTATTTAAACTGGCCTCAGCCAGCTTTATACTTGAGGCAGGTCGGTACAAATCCAAACAAACAAATCATAAACATAAGTCCAAGGCTGTCTAGCCACTAACTACACACATAGAGAGACCCTGTCTAACGTGGTCTTGACCTATCATCCAGCACCACCAAAACACGCACTCTCACGGTATGTCACGATACAGGCTTCCTTTAAGCCTTTGGGAGTTAGAGCCTCTAACCAGCTTCACAGTTGCTCCAGTGCCAGTGAACAGACCACAAACCCCTGTGTTTATGTAGCACCAGGCTTTTAAAGACCTGGTAAAGCCTGGACCTGGAATATGGGACCAGCCTCCCATCCAACACTACAGCCATTCTAGGAAAGCCAGCCCATAATAGTTGCATAACAGCCACACTAGTTACAAGTGTCATTACTAGGTACAAGTTATTATTGGGAGCTCAAATGAGGTATTATATGTGAGGTCAAAGGAGGACTATTAACATGGATGAACAAAAAGAGGTCTTTTACATACTAGATTTTCATTGTGGGTGCTGATAATTGCGATGATTGCATATGGTAGTCTGGTCCGATGATGTGACAAAAAACACACAAAAAGTAAAAAGAGCAAACAAAAGCAAAAAATAAAACATGCATACAAAATAGGTTTCAGTATCAATCCAGTCTATAAAATGTTTATTTAATCCATATGCTGAATTCCGCAAAAAAAACCAGGCCAGAGTTAAAGAGAACCTGTCACATAGTTTTTGCTCCCCTGGCTTGGGACAGAACAAGGTAGTGTCAGACCTGCTGTTTCCAGCGCTGTGTCCCTTATTCTGTAAGATGCTGTAGTTTTCGTGTATTTAATACTCAAATCTGCAGTTTTCAGCCAGAAGAGTCATTCAAAGAGTCCTTCAGAGTGTCAGTTTTTTTCAAACCCGGCCAATCGGAGGCTAGCCCGCCCACCTCAACTGACAAACCTATTACCTTGAATAGGTAGAAACATGTGAATAACTGTCAGTGGGCAGAGCTAGCCTTTGGTGGGCGGGGCTATCACCTGCTCATGAATAAGATTTAAGGGGTAAATGCTCTAAAACTGCTGCATCTTACAGAATAAGGGACACAGCGCTGGAAACAGTAGGTCTGACACTAGCTTGTGCTGCCCTCAGCAAGGGGGCATAATCTATGTGACAGGTTCCCTTTAAATTCCAGTTCATTCGTATCACTAATGCTGTGTTAACTCATTCTTACAGGCCACACCCCATTCACACAGCTTTGTCGCTTGCCAGAAATTTTTACGGAAAAGGTGGCATTTACTTGATGGATGATCCAGCCAAGTATCATGCATATCTTGCTGGTAAAGCATCTGTATTATTGGTGCCGGCAATGAATGGCAGTCTAGTTGCGCCTCTCAACAGTACAGTGTGGTACTATATGTTCTGTATTGCTTTTACATGTACCAGGATGAGCTGCTCCTTTGGGCACCAGGTGAGGGTGATTGTATTTTTCTTTTTTGTTGTTGTACATTCGGCCTCATTTATAAAAACTGACAGTAAGACGGCTCTTGTTACCCACAGTAACCAATAAGAGCTCAGCTTTGATTTCTAATAGTGCTCTGGAAAAATAAAAGCTGTACTCAGATTGCTTGCTATGGGCAACAAAGACAGTCTTACTGCTAGAAAGTTTTCATCAGTGAGGCCCAAAGAGATGTATCTATGAGAAGTGTCTATGCTGTTTAACTCTTACAATGTAAAGTTAGACTAGACAATATGCCACATTCATCATACTGTTGATAAATCTGCTGCATGTTTAGACTGTCTAGTCTAACTTTACAGCTTTTCAAAGTTGGTTTACCTTATGCCACTAACTGCGCCAACATTTTGGCACTTTTTTTGGTGTATGGCAGCTCATGCTAAGCCATGCCCTTTTCTGTGACGTCACACCCCTTTAACAGATGCCATGCCTCATTTGTCAGACAAGGCGCAAAACTGTCTAGAAACTGTCTAAAACACATAATAAACATAGCACAAAGCATGCACGCCATTATTTTTGGAACAAATTGCTCCAAAATCCTGGTGCAACTGCCTTATTTTATATAGAGTACATGACCCCCAGAAGCTCCTGTCCTCAAATTTTAAAAAGGGTTTTTTCCCCAGTTTTCCAGCATTTTATTTTGCTGTTTTTATGTAAGGGGACTCGGGTTTTTTAAACATAAAATGGCGGGAAAAGGGACCCAAATTTTATATTGTATGTGAAGGGGCCCAAACTTTAATGTGGTTTTTACATAAAAATTTTCTTTTTCTTTACTGCTTTGCAACATTTTTTCAGTATATTTTTTTTAAACCCCCTTTAAACGTTTTTTTTCCCCCCCAAACCTTTCCTAGACCCAAAAAACTTTTTTTTTTTTTTCTTTTTTTTTAAAATAGAACATGGGGGGCTTTTATTTTGCAGGACAAAGATGAAATTTTCCCGTTGTTATTCATTTTTACCTTTGGGAATAAAGGGGGAAACTGAAAAAAAAATTCTAATTTGGGGGGGGCAAAAATTTTTAAAAAACTTACTTCGCCTGGTTGGGGTTTTTTGCTTTTACAGTTTTTAATTTCTTTGGAAAAAATAAAGTGTTCCGGTATTTTTTTCGGGTTTGGATATGAATCCACAATTTTAAAACCCTTTTAAAAGTTTTCCCCAATATGTTTTTGGTCCTTAAAAAAATTGAAAACTTTTTTCAATTTTAAATTGAAATTTGGGGTGGTTGGCCCCTTTTTTCCGCGCCAAAATTTTTTTTGAAAAAAAAAACCTCGAATTTGAGAAAAGGAGGGGGAATTTTTTTCTCTACCCTGAAGTACATTTTTTATTGCATCATTTTGGGAAATTTACATGGATTTTTTGTTTAAATTTATTCCAATTTTTAGGGGGAGGGTGAAATGACGAAAAAACCCCCCCGCAATTTTGGCATTTTGAAATTTTTTTTTTTAAATGGGTTCACATAGGGGAAAAATTATTTTTTTTTAAAAGGGGATGGGACTTTTTCCCGGAAATTGTGGCGATACCAAACGGTAATTTTTTTATTATTATATTTTTTTATTTAAAAAATGGCAAAAAGGGGAGTGATTTGAAATTTTTAAAATTTTTAAAAAACATTTTAAAATTTTTTTTTAAAATTTTAAAATTTTGATTTACCCCGGGGTACTTTAAACCATAGGGGGAAAGCCATCTTTTTTTAAAAACCCTTTAATTTGCTTTTGTAAAAACAAGGCTTTTAGGGTGTACAAAGATGACGGGCAAAAACCCTTATTTTCCTGGGGGGGGCCCCCGGAAAAAAGCAAACTCGAAAATATGGGGGTTTGATGGAAGCCTTTCACAAGGCTTCCGCTGCCATTTTAAGTGATCGGGGCCCCTGCTTTTTTCGCTGCGGGTGCCCCAATTGCATTTGGGAATTTGATGTGCGAAGCACCTTTTTCCTTATTGTTTTTAGATGAAAATTGACATGTAAAGGGCCCTGAAACCAGCATGGGGGCGCCGCCATCCCCCCTCTTGAAAACTGTGGGGTTTTGAGCTGAAAATTAAAGCTAACCCCCAGCAGTGTGTAGTGGGACGAAGCACGATCCCCCCTCATGGCCCAAATGTGGGTTTAAGGGTTAAAATTTTTAATTTTTTTTTTAATTCAAAATTCCCCCTTCGTTTAAATTTTTTAAATATATTTTCCCGGCCATTTAAAGTATTCCAAAACATACGTAAATCTGGTTATTTAGCTTTATTAAACCCTTTTTGTAAAGTATAGAAATAATAGCAGTCTCTACAATCTAGGTCAGATTTCTACATCACATTGCTGCTTTTCTTTATTTAAACCCACATTTTTTATACTTTTAAAGGGAAGCTTTTACAGTGAGGGGGTATTATCCCCAGGGAAAAAGGAAACTGCAGCTGTGTGTGTGTGAAGTACTGCACAGGAAGTCACCACCGCACTAATGTCATTACAGTGTGCAGCTAACTGTAGTTCTGGAAAATAGACAATTAGCCATTTCCCTGCAGCCCGTAAATAATAAAGACTTTAAGTTTTTTCTCGGGCCCTTTCCCTATCTTTTTTATTTTTTTTCCCTCTACAAGAATATAGGGTTTTATTTTTCGGGGCAGGATGTAATTTTTTAAAAATGGGATTCACCATTAAAATGAATAAAACTCACAAACCACCCGAAAAAATTTAAGTGGGGGAAATGTGCAAAAAATACCTTTTCAAAAAAAGTTTGTGGCAGTTTTGTTTTTACAAATTTTTTCTTTTTTTTTTTTTTTTTTTTTTTTTTTTTTTTTTTTTTTTTTTTTTTTTTTTTTTTTTTTTTTTTTTTTTTTGGGGTTTAAAGATGTGTTTTCTGTGTTCTTAAGATTTTATTTTCCCCGGGAACACCAAATTGTAGGGCCGGGGTTCCCCCAACTTTTTTGGGCCGGGGGCCGTTTTACCCGGTTCCCCCCAGACCACTGAGGGCCGGGAAAATAGTTTTTAAAAAAAATTTTAAATTTGTGGGTCGATAATTACCGTGATACCCCAATTTTTTTTTGAATTTTTGGGGCCCCCCAGGACCGGAGGTGAAATTTTTGGGCCCCCAGCAGGTCGGGGGTAGAATTAAAAGGGCCCCCCAAACAGGTCTGTAGGGAGATTTTGGGCCCCCCGCAGGTATGTAGGTAGATTTGGGCCCCAGCAGGTTCTGTAGGTAGAATTAGGGCCCCAGCGGGTTTAGGTAGATTTTAGGGCCCCCAGAGGGCTGTGGAGAATTAGGGCCCCCAGCAGGTCTGTAGGGAGATTTAGGGGCCCCCCCCAGGGCTGTAGGTAGAATTAGGGCCCAGCGGGGCTGTAGGGAAATTTGGGCCCCCCGCAGGTCTGTGGGGATTTTGGGGCCCCCCGCAGGTCTGTAGGAGAATTAGGGCCCCCCGCAGGTCTGTAGGGTTTTTTAGGGCCCCAGCAGGTCTGTAGGTATTTTTAGGGCCCCCAGCAGGTCTGTAGGAGTTTTTGGGCCCCCAGAGGTTGGTAGAATCCCCCAGCAGGTGTAGGAAAAATTAGGCCCCCCAGCAGATAGGGGAATTTTGCCCCCCCAGAGTAGGAAAAATTAGGCCCCCCCCCAACGTGGTTTGAATTAGGCCCCCCAGCAGGTAAGGTAGAATTGGCCCCCAGCAGGCGAGAGATAATTAAAAAAATAAAAAGTGACAACTCACTTTTTAACCTGGTCCTCGCCCCTGTAGCTGCCCCGGGGTTCTCTTCGGGGCGTGACATCACCCGGGGGTGCCGCAGCGTGAGACGTGACGCCGCCTGTGCTGTGGCTCTGGGGAAGCGCCCCCTTCCTGCGCCTCACCGGTACTCTGAGAGCGGAGGCCCCCTGCCCTCGCAGAAGCATCTGTATGGGGCCCCGGGGCAGACGCCATACAGTTAGCCCCGGCGCCGCTGCCATCACGATCGCAAAAGGCCCAAAGCCGGTCCCTTCGGTATTGACTTGGACCCTAACGATCGGCATGGGCGGGGACGACTGTGGGGGGGGGACAACCTTAGCGGAGGGGGACGTGCCTAGGGCGGACACTTCCAATAATGGGGGTGTTGTGGGGGCAGAGGGGGGACATTCTGCGTATACATTGCACGTGTCCGCCCCTCCCAATCACGGGCACCCCCCATTATTGTAAGTGCCCGCCCTCAGGCAATCCCTTGCGCTGCAGATGTCCGCCCCCCCCGAAGCTGGCCCCTGCGTCGCCTGCTCGCGTGGTTTTCATATTACCTGTCACCCCCCACGGGGACCTTTCATCTGTGGGAGGTGCTTTTGGCGGTGACAATGATGTGAGGCAGTGGGCAGCAGAGGCCAGAGTCACTACTCAGAAGACTGCGGCTCTGCCCCCGCCGGTGCCCCGGGGGTGGGAGCGGCGGGGGAAAAAAAACCCGGGGGGCCGTAGTTTTTAGGACCCCAAAGTTGGGTTTTTTGTTAAGTTTTTTGTACCATAAAAAAGTCCAATTTTGTTTCTGTTGTTTTTGTCAGCGCCATTTTTTTGCACTTTCCCCTTTGGACCTGATTTGGGGGATTTTTTTTGCGGGTTTTTAAGTGTACTTTTTTTTTTTTTGATCGTTTATCATTAATTTCTATGTAACTGCACGATGGAACAAAAACTCACATTTTCGTGACTGTTTCTGCTTTTCTGTATTTACAGATGTTCAACGTTACGGAGCTTAAATAACATGATCAGATTGTATAGGGCATGTTAGTTAGGCATAATGCAAGTACATGTATAGTTTTTTAATTTTGATCCGCGTTTTTGTGGGCGGAGTCGTTCGTTTGTAAAGGGGAAAGGGCGTATACGTGATATTTATATTATTTTTCGTGGGCTGTGTTTTACTTTTTTAAAACTTTTTCAATTTTCTTTCACTTTTTCCCCATCTAGAGTATTTGCGACTCAGCGAAGACTCTTCAGATCACTAGTTAAAGGGAGTCCAGATATCCACAGCTTGCTGCTAATTATACTGGTCTCCATGGCTGACTGTCAATCTATAATGCACTAATGCATTGTGGGCAATGGTGACCTCCACAGACACCCAGATGCTTTAGTAAAGCATAAGGGCTAGTCGGTTAGGAGACACAGTAGCTGCACTTGAGACGCACTCCTCTGCCATGAAACTTCGCTAGCCACGATATGACAGATCGCCGATAGTGAAGGGTTAATCACCACGTAGCTCAGAGCTCAACTCTCAACAACCACACCAAACAAACCACACCCCGGTCGCTGAGTGACATGCAGCATGATTTCAGCAGGTTAATGTACCACTGGTCCATGCCCACGATCTTGAATCGACCGTTTGTGTGCTGCGAGTTCTCCATGTCATACCTCGTCTCGTCAATTTGTGGGATCACTTGCCAGACTTATGGGTATGTAAAAATGTCGCAGTTAGGGGTTTAAAGGGAACTGTCACATACGGATGATGCCTCCAGCATGCTGAGGACTGGACAAGCTAGAGCCTCAGACATGCTGTTTCCAGCACTGCTGTCCAACCTTATTCTGTTAGGACTGCAGGAGTTTCTGTGCCATTTAACGCTCAGATCCTGTCCAAACATTACGTTGATAGCTACCATGCTATGTTGGCAGAAAAGAGTCCACTTAAGCCATGAGCAGTTGATAGCCCATCCCCAGGTTACTCCGTCCACCTGCTGACTCCACCCATCTGCTGGCTTTCCATAAGTTTCTACCTATTCAATGTAAAAAGGATTGAAATCAAGTGAGTGGGATACCAATGGATATGCTGAAAGTGGGTGTGGCGGAGGGCTTACATCTGATATTAATGGACCTCTCTCTGGGCAGATAACAGGCTGCTACTGCCAAGATATTGCTGCTTTAAATTACTACATAATAAGGATTGATCTTACAGAATAAGAGTCAAGGTGCTGGAAACAGCATGTCTGTCACTAGCTGGTGCTGTCCTCAGCAAGGGGGGCATAACCATGACTGCAACCAGATTACCTTCAGGAGGCTCCCCCTCTGAATGACCTCCATGGAGGAATAGGTCTCTTTCATTCCAACCGCATGAAACCTGGGAACAGAGAAGTTTTTATTGCCATCGTGCAACAAGACAGATTTCCAATAGAAATATTACCTGAGTCAGTCGAATAACTCCGATTGTCTGATCAGGGAACATGCTCTACAACCAATAACTCCGTCATAAATCTATCATAAGCTCTTACTCCATACTTTTTTTTTTTATATTTTCAATCGCTCCAAATTTATGACATTTTAACCAAAAGCCAAATATCACTTAATTTTTGTCAATAGTGTAGGCACACCCAGACTGCTCTCTTCCACACAGACATAGTTGTTATTATTTTCAAAAGGCCTTATTTGCCAGATGCGACAAAACATCACAGAATAAACAGCAAACAAAGACCATTTTAAACAGTTATGGGGGAGTGGTGGATCCTTGTGGACCAGGAGAATTTGGACTAGGATGGCACCTGAGGCCCTGCAGTCTTCAGGAAGCAACTTCAGAGCGATCACTAGAAACTAGAACACGGGCAGACACAGCCATGAGGGGTAGGGACCTCTGATGTCCAGACCAAGGCAGGGAAGAACAGGTATGTCCAAAGCATATATCAGATGGTCAGAGATGTAAGCTACAAGACCCCAGGCATTGAACATAACCGTGGTAAGATTGATCAGGCCCTGTTATGTCTATGCACGACGGCTAGGTTTTTCTAGCCAGCAAGACAGGAAATGGGGCATTCAGCAAGCTAATATGCAGTCGCGCTAACCCCATTGTCATGAATAGGCAATAGCCTCGCGACGAGAATGATGAAAACTTCCTAATATAAACAGCCCACCAGGCCAGTTCCAAATGCTTGTGGTAAGCAGGTCAACGATCTATCTTACAACATGTCATACTGTACCAAACCAAGATGGATAAAGCCAGAGAGATTTCCCACTAAAAGAGTCTTGCCTCAAGAATATTTCTAAGTAATGTAATGAAATAAAAAAATAAAAAACTCAGAGTTGCGGTGTGCAATTACTCATTCAGTAAAATTTGAGTAGAGCAACCCAAAATAAAATCTAGATCCATTTCGACATTAACAAGGCTCCGCAGGACTAGAGTTCCATGCAACATTCACACAGAGGCAATTCGTGACGCACAAACAGCATGCTTTCATGTCCTTAAAAGAATTAAAAACCGATTTTTTCATTGCATAGTACACAGAAAACTTTGTGTGATGATTATGATACTGAGATGCCATTTTGCCACCAACAATCATCCCTTTTAGAAGTCTAGAGAGCAAAGGCCATTGTCACCATACAAGCATGGGTTCATTCTCACCCGGTTTTACAGAATAGGTTCACGGTTTTCCTGCTTTGTAGTTAGTAATGTGTCTGAACTTTTTATGAATATGTGTGGTGTTAGTCCTTATATTAGGAAATCCGTGCAGTGGCCGAACACGACGCCTGCCATCGGCATTTTCCCCCGGCACGGTTTTTCAAACCGTAGAAACTCCTGCAGGTCACTCGAACAATAAATTTCAAATTATTATGTGTTCACTCTATTGACCCGGTTATATCCGGCTGAATATAAAACATCGCGAAGGGGAGAGGGCTCTCTCTATGCATAATAAACGTGGGAGAAAAAGCGCTCCCCCCACTCGTCCGGCACGTGTCGCTTGGACGTAAAACTATCAAAATACCAGTCGGGATTATTCTGACCGGTATTTGCATGTGCCACGAAAGGACCAACATCGCACCCTTAGAGAGCCATTCACACTGCTTATTTCGGGCACCAGTTTCATGCCATATTGCTGCGAGTATGGCTGCGAATCACCAGATGCCAAGCCTCATACCTGAGCTAATACTCACTAGTTATCCATAGAAGCACACTATGGATTCTAGTCTCTCCCCTCCACAGCTGAGCGAATACGACCCCCCGGCTCGCGGGGAGAAAGTGGGGAATGCACATTATCACAGGCGGGATACGCGCCCAGGGATAATGCATGTCTATGGGGCCGGCGTGCATAAGCCAGCTCCCCAACTCTACTGTACTCAAGCTGTATTGCGGACGTAAATGTCGTCCCGGCAATTATGGCTTGACATTAAGCCGTGTAGAACCCCGCCTAGAGTTTCGCCTAAGAGTTCTGAATGACGTTTCTTACCAGATACAATTAAATCTGTTTGGCCTAGTCATTTGCAGGCCTTACCTTCTGGGTGAATCTTACACTTCTTGATAAACTATTACTGTTTTGGACATCAGGTTACTTAATGATCAGAGCCAAGTCAGTTTCACGCTGAACAAGTATCTGAATCAGGGGAGGGCCACTGCCACGGATTCTCTGAATCGTGCTCTTATTGGCCTTAAGCACTTTATATCACCATTCAGGATACAAAATCGTAGGGACTTATTACTTTCTTTGAATATCACAATACAGTAGTTAGTTTCTGCTGATAGTAACAGTCCGGCCAATGACCGATTTTTCTGTTTGTGCCCACACCTTTGTGTTACTTTCCTTTTACTATTCAAACCACGCTGTGTTTGTCCTGAGATAAGCAACTCAGGCTGCAGATTGTCATGAGGTGACACAGATAGTTCTCCTAAGATCGCCGATTAGACCAAATCTGAATAATGTTTGTCAGCGTAGAAGTTAAAACACAATCTATTGGTACATAATTTTTCTTGCCATTGATCGCATATTTTCCTACTGACAGCTAAATTCAGATAATTATCGGGATCGTTAGCGTTCTTTACGCCTACGATTAAACTTCTCAATGTCTACTAAAAAGTCACCAATGCAATGGCGATATCAAACAAAGGCACTTTGGAAACGCTCCGCAACGTTTGGTCTAATGTTTGAGCCAATACCATGTTTTAACTCCTTCAAGTAGCAAAATCTTTGTTGTGCTGTGTCCTCATGTACATCAATGAAATGGTTCCGCAGTGCGATAATTACATGCATCTCAACATATAGAAAGTATCAAACTAGACATAGGAGTTGCCAGACTAGAAGGTTGAGCTATGGCTACCACCGGAATCCTTTCTTTCTGCTTTCATCTGGAATATGATGAGGACAGCGATAAGAATCCGTAACTATATATAAAAAGGCACTGTATCAAGGGAAAATTAAACAGGAAAAGAAAGGGGAACCCCGAAGGAAGTTGAAATGGGGGATGTGGAGAAAAGGAAAGGAGCAAATAAGGGACTAAATCAAATTACAAGGAAATGTGATGGGAAACGTCCACTAGAAGTAAAGACAAAAATAGAGCTAGGGCAAAAAGGGTTATGGAACAAATGAAGACAGGCTTTACAAATAGGGCCTCCATTTGACCGGTATACGTCTGTATGCTGATGGGAAAAAAAGTAAAAAATAGCAGGGAAGCCTCCATTATTCTATACAACGGCATTCAGAAACCCCCAAAAACATATATGTTAAACATTTTTGTCTAACCATTATGGATGACCTGATGCATAAAGTATAGGACATACAAAAACAATATTTTCTTATTAATGCTATACTCATTTCCGTGTGTTCTATGTATTATGTGGTTAGAGAAGTGACATGAATGTTCGCTTAGAGAAGACATGTTGTTTAGATTCCTAAGTCCGTTGTTAGTTTTTCGAAGATATGTGGAGGTATTTTTGTATTATTGGGCACAGAAATTGGAATAGTGGAAAAAAGGTACAGATAGGCAGGAAGAGATAGGTACATTGTAAAGGGTGAATATCAATAGTACAGATGTGATGAGATACACAGCATAGATGTGTTTGAGGAAGATTACTGCTTAGCTGTGCGAGAATCGACCTATAGCACAGAGTAACACAAAGATGTTGAGCAGGGGAAGCTGTATGCAATCACATACAGCAGCAGTGCGGGGAGAAATGACAAATGACTACAAAGCCCAATGGACAAAGTATAGTAGGCAGCAGCGTAGGGTTAACCCTTTAAGCCGCACACCTGAAAAGTAGTTAATGACCAGAATTATTTTTAGTTTTTGCCTCCTTGCATGATTCAACAGTTGAAATTTTTTATTTTTTCCAATGAGCAGTTGTAGGGGACTCCGGCCACTTGTTTTATTCCAGACAAGTTGTACCGTTATGGGAGAAATAATAATAATCTGCAGATCGCTTTTTTTTACATTTTTTGTACATAATTCCACATTTCACAACTCTTAATAATACTTGTTAGATTAATTCTACAGGTTACTTCGTCATGTGGCTTACCTAAATCGTGTAGGGTTTTGTGGGTGTGTTGTATTGTATGAATAATTATTTTTTAGTAAATATTTATTTTTATTTTACTCTATTTCCCCATTTGTATTTCATTCTGTTTTTACACTTTTTTGTTTTTCGAACTTTTTTTTTTTTTTTTTTTTTTTTTAAAATCCATGAAGGGGAAAACTGTTACTTTTTTTTATCTTTTTACACCCTTCATTTTAGAAGTTAATTCATTCTAATCTGTGTTAGTCTGACACAGGCAGTGACAGGACATCACAGTCTGCCCTGATCAACGCTCTGTTACTACAGTCAGCCCCTCAGGGCTACCCTCATAGGTATGCTGCGTCCCCCAAGGCGCCCTGGCAGCGCCACCTGTGCAGCTTGTTCCCTGGCGCGTCTGTCAGGACTCACAGGCTTGTTCCTCAATCTCCGACAGAGAAGGGAAACCCTTGAATTGCTGCCTGAAAGTGAAAGATACGTCGGCAATGTCAAAGGGCTTAAAGCACCGGGGAGCGGAGTAGGTTTTCTCCCACCTCCCAGTGCTGTCGAGGAGCTGCGCTGTATCAGGGCCTGTTGTACGTTACAGCCCCATTCTCAGTGCTGCTGCGGCGCAGGGAGCCGCCAATCCTCTCGATGTCTGCAGCGAATCCAAAAGACGTCGCTGCACAGACTCACGAAATCAGACACTGAAATGCCCCAAAACGTCAAAAGACGAGATGTGCCTGTCCGTTAAAGGAGTTAAATAGAAGGAAGGGGGAATGGAGTGTAAGTAATTGAGATTCTGGGAGTAGCAACCCAGTTCAGTCCGTAAAAGGCTACAGTTCCCAACATGCAAAGGGTCCTACTTGCACTGTGGTTATACTGACGGTTTTCGGTCTATTTAATACCGTTGTATAGATGAGTCTTCCGTGTTTTTTGGTTGTGTAATACTTTTAAACACATTGGAAACAGCCACATGGCGGTTTTTTCCCCAGGCACCCCTCGCACTAGTCGCTCGACATCCAGCTGTGCAAGCCGCCATGTCCATGTGAATGAGGTGCTGCCCAGCACTTGCCAGCCATCCCTCTCATTCATGTTCTATAGGACCTTCCTTAGGTATGCCATCCAACCTTACAAATGCGTCTATTTACATTATAATTAGCATTACTTGAATTATAACAGACTGTCAAATGCCTACATGTGTTTCCCTTATATACACTTTTTTTCTGTGCAATTTTAAATATTTTAGGTACACCTGTTGGTAGTTCGTATTGATTACTTTGTCTATATTTGCTCAATGACTTACCCATGACTACAGTCCTCATACTAACACAAGGGGATAATCCTCTTCCCCTCTATCATTCCTACCATCTTCTAACTCCGCTCTCTATTCATGCCCCATTTTCCCATCATATCCCTACGTACATGCATGTTAAGATAAATATATATATTGTGAGCTTTTGCAGCTCTGGGCATATGGCATACCATCTTACCTTACACGCGCAGGAGACAGAACTTTGGGTGCACATATATACAAAAAAATATCAAAAAACACCATAAAGATCACCAAAAAACAAACCAAAAAAATAAAACAAAAACAACAAAAATAATCACAAGGACCCCTAGCCTACCCACCCCCCCAACCAGGCTTCTCGGTCTGCATCGTCCCTATTTGGAGAGCGAGGCCCCTCCAACCGGCCGAGCTTTATTTTATGAAGCAGAAAATCCCCACACACATTCGGCACTGTAGATAACCCACATCATCCAGGTTATGAGCTGTGCTACTCTTATATAGCAGCGCTGCTGGATGCATGTCCATTAACATTTCTGAAAGGTCGAAAGCAAGCACCCATGCTAAACCAATAGGAACAAGGGACCACATACTGGAAGTGTCCCTCTGGGGTGGGAAAAGGCTTTTTTTTCATTGGCTTCTTTTGAGAGGGGACACCTGCCCCCTAATAACCCTTTTGTGAGGTCTCATGGTGGTTCACTATACCTCGCAGGTACATCAGCCCTCTTTTTCAGTCCATCGAACCCTTGGCCATGGCGACAACGATAGGCTCGAATTTTGAGACACTCATTCTAAATTGCGAGGCAGTCCATTAACAGAAGCTCGCAAGCTGCAGTCTGGCTTTAGGGAAAGATCACG
Source organism: Phyllomedusa bahiana (assembly GCA_025379985.1). Taxonomy (NCBI): domain Eukaryota; kingdom Metazoa; phylum Chordata; class Amphibia; order Anura; family Hylidae; genus Phyllomedusa; species Phyllomedusa bahiana. The sequence goes on from JAODAL010009012.1 coordinate 25,975, forward strand.
ATTTGCGCTCGACAAACCACTTTTCGGGGATACTTCTCTGATGACCTCTAGGTCTAAACCATTTTCTCTCTCCTCCATCTTATGCTGTTGAGCCTGCTCTGGGATTATCTTACGGTGACTCTGTACGGTCTTAACCCGTACACTTTTGACAATGGCTCCGTGACATTGTCATGTTTTATTGACATCTGTCCGGCCAGGATAGATTCGGAGAAGATACCCCATCAGTTCATCTGTAGGAACTCCCTGACTTCTTGCATCCTGGACTCTGATAAGGTCATCTGCAATAAGCGGACAGGGAGGTTAACTCATTGTTTGCGCTCCTGACCCCCTTGGCAGCCACCAAGACTGTTTTCGGTACCTTCCAGGGTTTGATGATGCGTTTCACATGATAAATCTCGGCTATCGGCTTCCTTTTTCCCTGGCAGGGAACGCACTTGTAGTTCACCCTCACTCACACCCGTTCACAGATCTCCATGGGGGCCTTGCCACTTTCGCATAGAAAAATGTACTTTTCTACGGTCCGAGAGAAAAGTACGGAGCACCCTCTCCCTGGCTGAAAAGACTCTTACCCTTGCGGGACATGTATATAAAACCAGGTGCTTCTGGGCCCTGATGGGATGTATCTCCCTTACGGGAATTCTCTTCACGCTTCCTATAATGCTGACGCCAAGTAGAGTTCCCTAAATCCTTCTCATCCCTAGTTTTCTCTCCACCCCTCATGTTTACTCCAAAATAAGAGAGACATGGGCTAGATCAAAGACACCATATGGACATGGGACACGTGCGGTAACCCACTGTCTCCTACCACCTCCATGCTGGTGTCTTTTTCACTGTGTTTAGGAGGTTTATTATGCTAACACGTGAAGTGAGGGTACACCACACACTCCTCCCATGGTTACCTGGCGGTCTACATCATCAATGACTTTATCTTTTCAAGCGATTAACAAGGTTGGATCACTCAATTGTATCTGTGCCAAAATTCTTTCATTGTGAGACTCGGCAAGGAAGAAGAATTAGAATCCTCAGAGGGGCGTCTCAGCCAGGAACCCCGGACAATGGAAATCGGAACATGTTCTAAATCTATCACCAGCTTTGCATACATCACTTACAGGTGGTAACAAAAACACCATACAACACCTTGTTTTTATATCCCCAAAAATAGATCCTAAAACAATGGAAAGTCACAGCCATTATTGCCCTTATGGGTTAGCTATGCAGCATCAAGCGTTGTGGTCAACACCACTGGCCAGGTATTTTTCTGCGAGTAATGGCCAGTGGGGTAGTCGTGCGTGTCACCATGGATACACAATAACCCATTCGGCGTGAGTTATAGTTGGTCTGTGGGATTTCACACAGTTGGGCTTGCCAATAAGGTTCACTAATCCTCCCACAGAGAACGTCCAGAGAGGGACTGTACCGAAAACGTAGTCCGTTCAACAGGTGGACACACTGCAAACGCTCATCGCGCTCCACCCCCCAGCAGCACAACCCAAGTGGAATACAATGGTGATCCCGTGACAAACCAGAGAGGTAACGCCTCCCAGGCTCACCTTGCATGGCTCCCCAGCATGATTGGGCACACATGCCGCCAACATCGTCCCCGTCCCTGACACTGCCCAACAAACAATACCGGAGGTCCCGGGTCTTAATACAGGGTCCACTTATTTGGGATGGGTGACCTCTCCCCCCCTTTCGCTACACCTGATGACATCCCCTTTTGGGATAGGAAATGTACTTACAGGATGTCCTTGACGGCATTCCACTTGTGCGGATGTCAGCAACACTACAGGAAACTCCTGTCGTAGTGACCTGTATCTCTCACTATACCTAACGACTACTAAGTTAATTCCTACGCTTCTTTGGGATCCGGTGTAGCCCATGCACTGCTGGCAGCCTTATGGCTAAAGAGCGCACCCTGAATAACAAACAATGGTCACAGACCCACCCCGAGGCAGGTGTGGAGCGAGTCTCTGGCTATACTGCAGCGCCAATTGTTGGTCTAAGAATCGGAAACAAAGGCCTGCTACATCCATCTCGGGACCTTACGGGGCTTTTGCAGGATACCAAAACGAATTCCCAATAGCCATTGGGGACTATCATCTTGGGGCTATTTACAGCCAGGCGCTGACCCCCAGACGGGCTTAGTATCTCCCCGCCGCAGGTCTTGGCGTAGTCCTTCGGGCATCTTTGCGACCCTTCGGTCGAAGTAGGCTTTCTGCAGGTACGACCGGCGGGCCAGGGACAATAATCCCGCCCACAGGGTCCACAGGAACGTGCTCTCTCCGCCTAGTTCCTCTCAAAGATCCCCAGATAAAGACCTCTGGGATCATCGTCTTTGGTCATTTTTTGCCAGCGCCAATTTAGCAACCACTTGGCAGGACAGGGCTGTAGAATCCCCACTTGTTGACCCCACTGGACCTCACTGCCAACGGACTGTAGCTGTTGCTGACAGAGTCCGTCCTTCACCTGCTGTTGCACATTTCACACGTGCTTGGTGCCCCCCCCGGGTACTCCAATTTAGATGGCGAATTAAGTCTCAGCTTGGGCCTGGCTTGAGGTCTCTTCAATGTGCATTTTGCTGGCGGGCCGACATCGGCCCTGGGTGGTTAGTGTTCGCTTTGAATTCACCTCTGTATACAGCAATACTCCATCCATTTCACTGACTCTCGTGGTGGTGCTTTAACCCAGGACATTCGTTATATCCATCTTCTTTACTGTCTCCAGGTTAGTTATCTCATTATGAGAGTAACTGCCCTCTAAAATATGCACCATTGCATGCTCTAACCTATGTGAGCTTTTGCTCTGATCTGGATCTTGGACACGCTACTTACTCTCTCAGGCAGAGACAGAAGACAGTGAACTTTGGGTTGCAAGACCAAAACAAGTGCAGGAAATGCTAAACAACAAACTCAAACCAATAATATATCAACTGTTGTCTGAGTCTAAGCTAACAGATTACGATACTCAACTAGCAACTTTGTAACTACTCTCAGCAAAGGTGTGAGTGATGCTGTTACGCGCAATATGCTCTCTCCCATGAAATCAATGTAGTCTGGAGTATGTACAGCCAACCATAGTCTGATTACCTGTGTGCTTATAAAGGCAAGGGAAATATCCTAGGCGTTGGACAACCCCACCACACTCTCCGGGGGAGTAAGCCTCACACCCTATTCCTTTTCTTCTACTCCCAATGAGACAGGCTGACCCAGGATCATGGCTGGTAGCCTCTCTAACTCGCCCTAACACGTATGCGTTAAGCCTGTGCCTGTCAGACACCTGTCTATTTTTGGCCTCTTAATTACCACTCCAAGGCTCCTTACCTTCCGGTAGGGCACGGTGTCCTCGGACCTTTTTATGTCTAAATGCTTTCCACATATCCCGATTGTGTTCAAACAGCACTCCTTTTATGCCCGTTTTCATCTCTGCAACAGAGGTTCCGAGTAGAACCTCCGCTCCCCGTGATGTGAACCAAGTATTAGGCTATTAGTATTTATTGCACAGTGTCAATACGCGAACTCACCAGCTCGTGACTGGGGGGCTCACTGTAATGTTTTTTAGGGTGCAACCTTATATACTCTCGAGCTCACTCTCACTCAGGTAGCATAATCAAGCATAAATCGCGTACCACAAAGACAGTCAGCACCCCACACATTATACGCTTGCCACCACCTTCTCCTTCAATTATCAAAGAAAAAACAAACAAAAGGGATCAGACAGGAAGGTATCGAGTTCCTCCACCCGCATTTCTAAAATAAAACAACGTGTAAAAATGCTCAACAGGTCTACTCATGACTTCTCAGTAGTTACCAAAGACGACAAAAATACAACCTCCTTCAAAGAATTGGGTTCGCCTCACATGCAATCAACATAAAAGTTAAAGGACCTTATACTCGATATAACCTTTAAGATAAAAAATGATCTCAGTCGCTGCAATAAACAAAAATGAATGATATACACAAATAATGACACAACATACAATACAAGTTTTTAAAATAAAGGCACGAGAAAAATGGAAAAATTCCACACTACAAGTGTTTCCACGTCCCAGGTGGTAAGGAGAAATTTGCACACTAACTTTAGAAAGAAGGAACCCCATAGCCTATGGAATCAGAATGCTAGGGGGGTATGTGTCCATTTATACACCCAGTAAGGCTGTCTCATCTGATTGGCTTGAATTATGAAAGTAGGTGGGGTATACAGCATTTATGGCGGAGGGAATATGGTCATTTTTGTTCCACAAGGCGGGCACTCAACGGACTGCCATGTCCCCTGGGCCAGACAACAGGAAATCTTTTTCTCTCTCCTGGCGGATTTTGTGGAGTAAGTGTTTGGTTTTTGTTTGCAGAGCTCGTAAAACTAGGCTTATCAGTTTCTGCTGTCCTACGATCAGGAAAAGACAGCGACTGCCCTTCAATGCTTTCTTTTAAGCCTCCTGTTGCGCCTGAAACTTTCTCTCCCTGATAAGAATGGCCTGGGAATAAGGAGAATCTTCACCACATCATCTTAACTGCAGGCGACTTTAGTGATGACCCACAGCCCTGCCAACCTCATATATACATCACCACCTATTGCCATCTATAGTGCTGTTATCGTAAATTAACTTAGATCATCTAGTTTATGACGATTTCGACTCTCGTCTTACTTGTTTGTGGATGCTTTTGTAGCGTGTGTGGTTTGTGTCTTCGACCTGCTTGCATTCCCCCTGAGCCTTCGCCTCACGTCCTCCCCTGGGGACGAAGGAGAGACTGAGTCAGCCCCTTACACCACACTCCAGGCCCACCTCTCTAGTATATGGAACCACTCAGGACATAGGAGAGAGCGTGCGGAGGACTCCCGCTGGGCAGGGCACCACACATCACCAAGCTACATGTGGGGACACATCACCTCTATGACCCGGGTCATAAAGAGTCCCTATACCCCTCCTCAGACCCACGGGGTAATATACCTTGGCACAGATTAACCCGCAGTTTCGGACCTTGGCTGACAACAGCTCCTGACGCGCAGCCGCCATTACACATCCCTAGAGACTAGCGATATCCTCCTACAGGGCGGTATGGACGCCAACCAGTACCCGGCTTGGTTACCCTTTACGTCATGTATGAACATGATTGACATGCATCCATCTTGGATTCCAGGCACACCCCGAGCTTGTTCCGGTACTATGTAAATAACCAGACTCAGGAATGGGCCCTCTCCCCTTATTTACCATCTGGACCACCCCCTCAGGCTTAGATACATTATGATCTTGTCTATCACCACAGTTTGAGCAACTACACCCTCAGGTTTGGATCTACATCACTAGTTGTCCATGCGCAAGTCTGAGATACGCACCTCCCGGCTGGGCAGTTCATAATCATGTGATTGTCCACAGGGGCCCCCAGTTCCATGCTCATGCTGGCACGCTTAGATACAGGGGCACCAGCATTACAGGCTGAGAGTAGGGTTTATCACATGCCATAACAGTTCTGAGAGGAAGAGTATACTGTGGGACTGGGACATAAAATCTACAAAACACTCAATACATTGCGTCAGGCTTCCTCCTCAGGAGGAGTGGAGGGTCCCCACCATTGGTAGGAGGAGGGGTGCTAATCAGGTTGACATCCAACTTGCAGGGGGGCGGGTCGAATGCAGCTGGGCCTCTCTGTGCTGGCCACAGCGTCCGAGACCCTCACTCCTCAGCAATGGAGGGGGGCTAGAGGGGGCTGCCAGTACTCTTCCATCCCTGCATTGTGATCTGCAGCGAGCATTGACCTTGGGACTGGTACAGCCGATAACACAAAACTGAGGAACTCGCAGGCACTCCCTTGGACCTATGGCGTCTCACAGCGATGCAGGGATATCGAGGTCAGTCACTTTGCACATGATGCACTTCCACGTCCAGCATCATTCAGAAGACACATCCGCCTTTCTATACATCCCTTCTACCAATTACTTGGGCACGTCTTAAGAAAGATTCGCGTACAGGTATGCCTGTGGGGGAATCATAATCGGGGCCCTGACTGGGGTTGCTCTCAGAGGGGGAGGCAGGACGGTAATTACTGTACAATTTCCCCAAGATCTGTACCAGTACAAATGGACTTAGGGGATAGGGCAGAAACACCCACTTCTACTCATCTCTCGGCCAGCCTCCCGTCCACGATACACACGAGCCCATGGGTTTAGCAGAGCAGGACCCCGCCATAAAATACTCACGGTCAGGGTCATAGGGCCCTTCCCCTGGATAATACTTCCGCACATACCACACATCTCCTGGACGCATACAAACAAGGTCACCTACTCTGCTCCACTTCTCTTGGAAGCTTGGGAGACTCTTCTGCACCAACACGGTGACAGGTTGAAAGGTTTGCTTTCCTTACATGCCAGTCCCAGTTACAAAGAGTAGAGTGGAGGAGGCCTGCTACAGGGGGCCCCAGAGGCGCTGTGAGGAATCGGGGGACTCATCCGCTTGTGCCTGGACTAATGCGCACTATCATGACCCAATTGGTCTGACAGAATAATAACTCAAAAAATGCGCCACTTGTCCATCAATGGGCGTGTGAGCCTTGGGGTCCCAGGCGCGGTGTAACTACGGGGGTGTCAAGGGGCTCGATGGGTATGGAGCAGGGGGAATCCCAGCTGGCTCTACCTCTCCTCCCAGGTCGGGACTCGGTCGGTCTCAGTCGGTCGTTATGCGCATCCTAGTGGTAAACATAGGAGTCTGAGCCAGGTCGCTACCTCTTCAGGACGGTCTTGGGATTCCCAGTGCAGACACAAACTGCCACGAACATCGGCAGGACAGATATGTGGAGGGACAGCCTGAAATACATCACTCTGGAATCATCAGACTACTTACTAACAGAGTCGTCCAAAGCTCAGGTAAACAGATAGTCCCTTCACACCCCACTGCTTGCAAGGTCGGTACTTCAAGCCGCTTTCCCACATCCTCGAGTAGCTGTCAGTGGGACACTTTCACGTGCTAGGGGACTCCGAAAATTTTTCTCGGCACTAACACCTCCGAGAACCTGGTAACGTGAGGTGTTATTCGTGACCAGAGCCCTACTTTATGGCGTCAATAGTCCACATACTTGCTCATGGTTACGAGCGTCCGAAAAAAATGTCTGTCTCATGTGGCTTGTTTTGTTGTTTTTCGTGGTGTTGTTCTGATCGGGGAATAGATATCGTGGGCCCCAAATCCTAAACCTTTGGGACAGTTGATATTGCCCTATCCAAGTACTTTTTCAAATCCTCCTGTAGGAACAACATCTAAGTCCCATTAATTTTCACATCACAGGAAGTGTCTCCAAGAAGTCGGCGAGTTTACTTCGCGGTTTGTATCTGGTGATGAGGCCGCTGGCTCAATATGACCATACATCCCTTTTTGTCAAGTTGTTGCCAGCTGCAGACTTCAAGGATCCCTCTCCACAGCTTGACGCTCGGCACCCCCCGCCCCCTCCACAGCATGTCTCTCGCCGGCTTGCACGCCCCCCTCTCCGGAGCCCCGCCTCTCTCGCTGACCTTGACGCTCCAGCCGCCATCTCTCGAAAGATTGACGAGCAGACGCCTCTAGCTCTTCGCTGGCTTGACGCTCAGCTGCCCGCAGACTCTCATGCTCTGCCTTGTTGGAATTGCAGAATAAGTTCGGAGGAGAAAATAGGGTCCACTAGCGCCTAGTTGCTGCAAAGCCAATGCCAGAAGCAGAGTCATTGCCATCCTCGACGTGAGCTAGCCTCGATGCGGGGGTCCTAGTGGGAAATTACTCGAAGCGCGCACTACTCCGTCAATTGGACCTCAAGTGCGAGTTGTCCAAGTTTCCTCTCTGATCCGCCGCGTCCCGGCTGCTGCAGATCCGTGCTCCCCGACCGCTTCCTGATCTGCTGGGCCTAGTAGTTTCGCAGATGTGCGTTTAAATTATCTATCCTCCTCACATAGGCTGACGAGATATTCTTTACTTTTGCCTTTTGTACTAATGGCCTCACACCAATTTCCACACACAGGCCCTTTGCCAAAATAAAAGATAGAAAAAGAAAAACAGGGAGGGTGAAACTGATTGTTGTACGTGTCAAAATAAAGTATGCACTAGCTCGTTAACTTCTTGCTAAGAATTGTGGTAATCTTCACAAAGGATACAGCCAGTCTTTTAGTGCCGGGAATATATAATAATTTTGAATTAAACCAAGCACTAATGTGTGGCAACACCTAATAAATGGTTATATTATAAACAGCTCTGCCCAATTTGTCACGTCACAGCCGCCTCACCAGCACGTGAACTGGGGGGCCACTGTAATGGGGGAAATACGCAGACTCTATAAGCCCACGGCTCACCTGACACCTAAGGTAGCAAACATCAAGCATAAATGTACCACAAGGAAAAGTCCAGCACATCCAAAATTATCCGCTGACCAACCACCTTTACCCTTCCAATAAATCAAGAAAAAAACAAAACAATAAGGGCCTCTCAGCCGGATCCGGTATCCGTGTCCTCACCGATTTCTAAAAAACCGTAATTTAAAATGCTCACAGGTCAACTCAATGCTATCCTCAGGCAGTTACCCACAAGCAGAAACCAAAAAATACAATTCACTTTCAAAGAAATTGGGTTCGTGCAACATACTCAAAACGTTAACAGAATTACTGATACCTCTCTTATATAAAAATGATTTCACGTGACTTGTCATAGGAACAAAACATTAGATAATAAACAATAATGACCACCACTAAGCACAATACAGTTTTTAAAATAAAGGAGAGAAAAAATGAGAAAAATTCCACACTTACCAAGATGCTTCGACTCCATGTACCCCCTGGCGCGGCTAAGGAGAAATGTCAGAACACAGCTCACTCTGTAGAAAGAAGACTCCCCCATAGCTAATGACACAGTATTAAAGGGCGGGCCTGGTACAATTTATATCCGTCAGGCTGTCTAATCTGATAGTGGCTTGAGAATTATTAAAGTCAGGTGGGTTCTACCTGAATATTCTGGGGACATGGGCTAGGTATTTTTGTTTCCAAAAAGGGGGCCCACTCTCGGACTGCCTCTTCGGCCAGACAAAGGAATTTTTTTGAATCTCTCTTCGGACGGGAAAATGATGTGTTTCTTATTTGCAAGCTGTAAAACTAGGCTTATCAGCATCTGAAATGTCCACTAGATACAGGAAACAGCCGGCTGCCATTAATGCCTTCTTTTTGATAGATGCGCCCAGAAACTTTCTCTATCCTGAAGAGAAGGCGGGAAGGTGATCGATCACACATCTTAACTGCAGGAATTTAGTGATGAGTTCTTTAATACTACAATCTGAATTTTCAATACTTGTACATAACAACAGGGTTTTGGTCCGACTGTAACCTGTGCCCCATGGACAGCAAAAAAAAAAAATCTGTGCTGTAGTATCGGTTTTGAAATCCGCTGGATTCGTTTCTGGCATTTCTAAAAAACTCGTCCTGATTTTCACCACACGGATTGCTGTATGGATTAGCATACTCATTCAATGTCACAAAAGGCTGACCAGACATATCTGAAAAACCATACCGTGGTTTTTAGTGCAAACCTGTGCCAAAAACTGCGGTCCAGCGATGTTACACTGCCATCGGATTTTGGACGGCATTTTAACATATGCTGTGTAGACATAGCCTTTTCCTTGCTTCACCGTCATGGTTCATACATTCTACGGTGTCATCACAGCATATTACATGACACCATTTTGCAGTTCGAGTTCATTTTATTTATTTTATTTCAATGTCTACTGTTTCATTGTTGATTTTTGTGCAAACACAAACTCCAAACCTCTTTCTGCTTCTATTTCCTGACATGCACATTACACAATCCAAGCCTCTCTCTGCTTCTATTTCCTGACATGCACATTACACAATCCAAGCCTCATCTGCTCCTACTTCCTGACATGCATATTACAAAATCCAAGCCTCACTCTACTTCTATTATCTGACATGCACATTACACAATCCAAGCCTCGCTCTGCTTCTATTTCCTGACATGCACATTAGACACTCCAAGCCTCGCTCTGCTTCTATTTCCTGACATGCACATTACACAATCCAAGCCTCGCTCTGCTTCTATTTCCTGACATGCACATTACACAAACCAAGCCTCAGTATGCTTCTATTTCCTGACATGCATATTACACAATCCAAGCCTCATCTGCTTCTATTTCCTGACATGCACATTACACAATCCAAGCCTCATCTGCTCCTACTTCCTGACATGCACATTACACAATCCAAGCCTCCTCTGCTTCTATTTCCTGACATGCACATTACACAATCCAAGCCTCAGTCTGCTTCTATTTCCTGACATGCACATTACACTCCAAGCCTCGCTCTGCTTCTATTTCCTGACATGCACATTACACAATCCAAGCCTCTCTCTGCTTCTATTTCCTGACATGCACATTACACAATCCAAGCCTCGCTCTGCTTCTATTTCCTGACATGCACAATTCACACTCCAAGCCTCGCTCTGCTTCTATTTCCTGACATGCACATTACACAATCCAAGCCTCAGTCTGCTTCTATTTCCTGACATGCACATTACACACTCCAAGCCTCGCTCTGCTTCTATTTCCTGACATGCACATTACACACTCCAAGCCTCGCTCTGCTTCTATTTCCTGACATGCACATTAGACACTCCAAGCCTCGCTCTGCTTCTATTTCCTGACATGCACATTACACAATCCAAGCCTCATCTGCTCCTACTTCCTGACATGCACATTACACAATCCAAGCCTCACTCTACTTCTATTTCCTGACATGCACATTAGACAATCCAAGCCTCGCTCTGCTTCTATTTCCTGACAAGCACATTACACACTCCAAGCCTCACTCTGCTTCTATTTCCTGACATGCACATTACACAATCCAAGCCTCTCTCTGCTTCTATTTCCTGACATGCACATTACACAACCCAAGCCTCAGTCTGCTTCTATTTCCTGACATGCACATTACACAATCCAAGCCTCATCTGCTTCTATTTCCTGACATGCACATTACACTCCAAGCCTCGCTCTGCTTCTATTTCCTTACATGCACAATTCACACTCCAAGCCTCGCTCTGCTTCTATTTCCTGACATGCACATTACACAATCCAAGCCTCAGTCTGCTTCTATTTCCTGACATGCACATTACACACTCCAAGCCTCGCTCTGCTGCAATTTCATGACATGCACAATTCACACTCCAAGCCACGCTCTGCTTCTATTTCCTGACATGCACATTACACACTCCAAGCCTCGCTCTGCTTCTATTTCCTGACATGCACATTACACAATCCAAGCCTCAGTCTGCTTCTATTTCCTGACATGCACATTACACACTCCAAGCTTTGCTCTGCTTCTATTTCCTGACATGCACGTTAGACACTCCAAGCCTCGCTCTGCTTCTATTTCCTGACATGCACATTACACAATCCAAGCCTCAGTCTGCTTCTATTTCCTGACATGCACATTACACACTCCAAGCCTCGCTCTGCTTCTATTTCCTGACATGCACATTACACACTCCAAGCCACGCTCTGCTTCTATTTCCTGACATGCACATTACACACTCCAAGCCTCACTCTACTTCTATTTCCTGACATGCACATTACACACTCCAAGCCTCGCTCTGCTTCTATTTCCTGACATGCACATTACACACTCCAAGCCTCTCTCTGCTTCTATTTCCTGACATGCACATTACACACTCCAAGCCTCGCTCTGCTTCTATTTCCTGACATGCACATTACACACTCCAAGCCTCGCTCTGCTTCTATTTCCTGACATGCACATTACACAATCCAAGCCTCGCTCTGCTTCTATTTCCTGACATGCACATTACACCATACATGCCAACTCTCCCGTTTTTGGCGGGGGGGGGGGGGGGGGGGGGGGGCCCGCTACTTGGGGTCCCCTCCCGCCCTCCCGGGGGAGTTGGCATTCCTCCCGCCGCCCGGAGCTGCGGGGGGTTCTCTAAATGGCCCGCGGCGACAGAGTAGCGCTATGGCCTACTCTTGCGCCGCCGGGCCGCCCTACAGGCGGGTGAAGCGGCCGCTGCGCCCGCTCACCCGCCCGGAGTCTCGCTGTGCAGGGAGGAGGGCAGAGGGATCGCTCCCTCCTCCCCCTGTATGTCCGGCGCCGGTGTGTGCGCCGCACATACAGGTCAGCGGCGCAGGGGAAGTGACGCGCGGCTGCAGGGGAGTGACGCGCGGCTGCTCTCACTTCCCCCTGCGCCGCTGAGATCGTCCGGAGCGGCCGTGCTTAGGAGCCTGGTGAGGGAAGTGGATTTTATTATTTTTTTTTTATAGCTATATGGGGGGCTCTGCCTGGCAACAATGGGGGGACTACCTGGCAAACAATGGGGGGGGACTACCTGGCAACAGAGGGGACATCTACCTGGCAACAATGGGGGCACTACCCCGGCAACAGAGGGGGCATCTACCTGGGAACAGAGGGGCACTACCTGGCAACAGAGGGGGCACTACCTGGCAACAGAGGGGGCACTACCTGGCAACAGAGGGGGCTTCTACCTGGCAACAGAGGGGGCTTCTACCTGGCAACAATGGGGGCACTACCTGGCAACAATGGGGGCCCTACCTGGCAACAGAGCGGGCATCTACCTGGCAACAGAGCGGGCATCTACCTGGCAACAATGGGGGATCTACCTGGCAACAGAGGGGTCATCTATCTGGCAACAATGGGGGCACTACCTGGCAACAATGGGGGCAACTACCTGGCAACAATGGGGGCAACTACCTGGCAACAATGGGGACATCTACCTGGCAACAGCGGGGACCTCTACCTGGCAACAGAGGGGACATCTACCTGGCAACAATGGGGGCACTATCTGGCAACAGAGGGGACATCTACCTGGCAACAGAGGAGGCACTACCTGGCAACAGAGGGGGCATCTACCTGGCAACAATGGGGGCACTACCTGGCAACAATAGGGCCCTACAAGGCAACAGAGGGGGCTTCTACCTTTGGGAACAGAGGGGGCTTCTACCTGGCAACAGAGGGGACATCTACCTGGCAACAATGGGGGCACTACCTGGCAACAATGGGGGCACTACCTGGCAACAGAGGGCGGCACCTACCTGGCAACAGAGGGCGGCACCTACCTGGCAACAGAGGGGACATCTACCTGCCAAGTGAAGGAGGCATCTACCTGGCAACAATGGGGGCACTACCTGGCAACAGAGGGAGCATCTACCTGGCAACAGAGGGGGCATCTACCTGGCAACAAGAGGGGCACTTCCTGGCAACAGAGGGACATCTACCTGGCAACAATGGGGGCACTACCTGGCAAAATGGGGGCATCTACCCGGCCCAAAAGAGGGGGCATTTACCTGGCAAACAATGGGGGCACTACCTGGCAACAATGGGGGCATCTACCTGGCAACAGAGGGGGCATCTACCTGGCAACAAAAGGGGGCATACCCGGGAAAACAGGGGGCATCCATGGCAACAATGGGGGCACTACCTGGCAACTAATGGGGGACCTACCTGGCAACAAGGGGGGCACTACCTGGCAACAATGGGGGCACTACCTGGCAACAGAGGGGACATCTACCTGGCAACAATGGGGGCACTACCTGGCAACAATGGGGACATCTACCTGGCAACAGAGGGGGCATCTACCTGGCAACAATGGGGGCACTACCTGGCAACAATGGGGGCATCTACCTGGCAACAGAGGGGGCATCTACCTGGCAACAGAGGGGGCACTACCTGGCAACAGAGGGGACATCTACCTGGCAACAGAGGAGACATCTACCTGGCAACAGAGGAGACATCTACCTGGCAACAGAGGAGGCACTACCTGGCAACAGAGGGGGCATCTACCTGGCAACAGAGGGGGCACTACCTGGCAACAATGGGGGCACTACCTGGCAACAGAGGGGGCTTCTACCTGGCAACAGAGGGGGATTCTACCTGGCAACAATGGGGGCACTACCTGGCCATAAAGGGGGCCCTACCTGGCAACAGAGGGGGCACTACCTGGCAACAGAGGGCGCACAAACCTGGCCAACAGGGGCGCACCCACCTGGCAACAGAGGGGACATCTACCTGCCAAGTGAAGGAGGCATCTACCTGGCAACAATGGGGGCACTACCCGGCAACAGAGGGAGCATCTACCTGGCAACAGAGGGGGCACTTCCTGGCAACAATGGGGGCATCTACCTGGCAACAAGGGGGCACTACCCGGCAAAATGGGGCACTACCTGGCAACAGAGGGGCATCTACCCGGCAACAGCGGGGGCACTACCTGGCAACAGAGGGGGCATCTACCGGGCAACAGAGGGGGCACTACCTGGCAACAGAGGGGGCACCAACCTGGCAACAGAGGGAAACTACCTGGCAACAGAGGGGCATCCACCTGGCAAAATGGGGGCACTACCTGGCAACAGAGGGGGCATCTACCTGGCAACAGAGGGGGCACTACCTGGCAACAATGGGGGCACTACCTGGCAACAGAGGGGACATCTACCTGGCAAAAATGGGGGCACTACCTGGCAACAATGGGGGCACTACCTGGCAACAATGGGGGCATCTACCTGGCAACAGAGGGGGCATCTACCTGGCAACAATGGGGGCACTACCTGGCAACAATGAGGGCATACTGGAACAGAGGGGCATCTACCGCAACAGAGGGGGCACTACCTGGCAACAGAGGGGACATCTACCTGGCAACAGAGGGGACATCTACCTGGCAACAGAGGGGGCATCTACCTGGCAACAATGGGGGGGATCTACCTGCAACAGAGGGGGCATCTACCTGGCAACAGAGGGGGCACTACCTGGCAACAATGGGGGCACTACCCGGCAACAAGGGACATCTACCTGGCAACCGAGGGGGCATCTACCTTTGGGAACAATGGGGGCACTACCTGGCAACAATGGTGACACTACCTGGCAACAGAGGGGGGCATCTACCTGGCAACAGGGGGGCACTACCTGGCAACAGAGGGGACATCTACCTGGCAACAAGGGGGCATCTACCTGGCAACAATGGGGGCACTACCTGGCAACAGAGGGGGCAAATACCTGGCAACAGAGGGGCACTACCTGGCAACAATGGGGGCACTACCTGGCAACAGAGGGGACATCTACCTGGCAACAATGGGGGCACTACCTGGCAACAAAAGGGGGCATACCTGGCAACAAATGGGACCTCGACCCGGCAACAGAGGGGGCATCTACCTGGCAACAATGGGGGCACTACCTGGCAACAGTGGGGGCATCTACCTGGCAACAGATGGGGGCACTACCTGGCAACAGATGGGACATCTACCTGGCAACAATGGGGGCACTACCTGGCAACAATGGGGGCACTACCTGGCAACAGAGGGGGCACTACCTGGCAACAGAGGGCATCTACCTGGCAACACAGAGGGGACATCACCCTGCAACAGAGGGGGCATCTACCTGGCAACAATGGGGGGACTAACCTGGCAACAGAGGGGGCATCTACCTGGCAACAGGGGGCATCTACCTGGCAAACAATGGGGCAAATACCTGGCAACAGAGGGGACATCTACCTGGCAGCAATGGGGGCACTACCTGGCAACAATGGGGGCACTACCTGGCAACAGGGGGGGGATCTACCTGGCAACAGAAGGGGGGATCTACCTGGCAACAGAGGGGCATCTTTCCTGGCAACAATGGGGGCAAATACCTGGCAACAATGAGGGCACTACCTGGCAACAGAGGGGGATTACCTGGCAACAGAGGGGGCACTACCTGGCAACAGAGGGACATCTACCTGGCAACAAGGGGCATCTACCTGGCAACAGAGGGGACAAACTACCTGGCAACAGAGGGACATCCCACCTGGCA
The DNA here is from genome assembly GCA_025379985.1 of Phyllomedusa bahiana. Taxonomy (NCBI): domain Eukaryota; kingdom Metazoa; phylum Chordata; class Amphibia; order Anura; family Hylidae; genus Phyllomedusa; species Phyllomedusa bahiana. Next base: position 41,782 of record JAODAL010009012.1, read on the forward strand.
ACAGAGGAGGCACTAAACCTGGCAACAGAGGGGGCATCTACCTGGCAACAGAGGGGGCATAAACCTGGAAACAATGGGGGCACTACCTGGCAACAGAGGGGGCTTCTACCTGGCAACAGAGGGGGCTTCTACCTGGCAACAGAGGGGGATTCTACCTGGCAACAATGGGGGCCCTACCTGGCAACAGAGGGGGCACTACCTGGCAACAGAGGGCGGCACCTACCTGGCAACAGAGGGCGGCACCTACCTGGCAACAGAGGGGACATCTACCTGCCAAGTGAAGGAGGCATCTACCTGGCAACAATGGGGGCACTACCTGGCAACAGAGGGGGATTCTACCTGGCAACAGAAGGGGGCACTTCCTGGCAACAATGGGGGCACTACCTGGCAACAAGGGGGCATCTACCCGGCAACAATGGGGGCACTACCTGGCAACAGAGGGGGCATCTACCTGGCAACAGAGGGGGCACTACCTGCAACAGAGGGTGGATCTACCTGGCAAAACAGAGGGGGCCTTACCGGCAACAGAGGGACATCTACCTGGAACAGAGGGGGCATCCACCTGGAACAATGGGGGCACTACTGGCAACAGAGGGGGCATCTACCTGGCAACAGAGGGGGCACTACTGGCAACAATGGGGGCACTTTCCTGGCAACAGAGGGACATCTACCTGGCAAAAATGGGGCACTACCTGGCCAACATGGGGGCACTACCTGGCAACAATGGGGGCATCTACCTGGCAAAATTTGGGGCCCTCAACCTGGCAACAAGGGGGCTCTACCTGGCAACAATGGGGGCACTAGCTGGCAACAATAGGCCACTACCCTGGAAACAGAGGGGCATCTACCCGGCAACGAGGGGGCATACCCGCAAAAAGAGGAGAATTACCTGGCAACAGAGGGGGCATCTACCTGGGAACAGAGGGGGGTCTCCTGGCAAAATGGGGGCACTACCTGGCAACAGAGGGGGCTCTACCCGGCAACAGGGGGGCCCTTTCCTGGGAACAATGGGGCAATACCTGGCAACAGAGGGGGCATCTACCTGGCAACCGAGGGGGCATCTACTGGCAAAATGGGGCACTACTGGCAACAAGGGGGGCATACCTGGCAAAGAGGGGGGATCTACCGGCCCAAAAGAGGGGGCACTACCCGGCAACGAGGGGGAATCTACCTGGCAACAAGGGGGGGATCTACCCGGCAAAAGAGGGGCTCTACCTGGCAACAATGGGGGCACTACCTGGCAACGAGGGGGGGATTCCCCGGCAATAGAGGGAATCTACCCGGCAACAGAGGGGGGTCTACCCGGCAACAAGGGGGCACTACCTGGCCCCAACAATGGGGGGGAAACTACCGGGAAAAGAGGGAATCCTCCTGGCAACAATGGGGGCATACCTGGCAACAATGGGGGCATCACCTGGCACAGGGGGGCATCTACCTGGTAACAATGGGGGGCACTACCCGGCCACACAGGGGGGCATCTACCTGGCAACAGAGGGGGCATCTACCCGGCAAAAGAGGGGGGGGACACCTGGCAACAGACTAGACCACCTGGCAACAGAGGGGGGCATCTACCTTGGCAACAAGGGGGCATTACCCGGAAAAATGGGGGCATCTACCTGGCAAAGGGGGGCATCACCTGGCAACAGAGGGGGCATCTACCTGGCAACGAGGGGACATTTACCGGCAAAAATGGGGGGACTACTGGCAAAAGGGGGACACTACTGCCAAAAAAGGGGGCATACCTGGAACAAGGGGGGCATCTACCTGGGAAAGAGGGGGGATCTACCGGGAAAATTGGGGGCACTACTGGCAACAAAGAGGGCACTACCGGGGAACAGAGGGGGGGATCTACCTGGCAACAGAGGGGGACTACCTGGGAAAAGAGGAGAATCTACCCTGGGAAAAAGAGGGGGCATTCCGGCAACAGAGGGGGCATTCATGGCACCAAGGGGGCATACCTGGCAAAAAGGGGGCACTACCCCGGCAACGGGGGAATCTACCCGGCAACAATGGGGGCACTACCTGGCAACATGGGGGCATTACCCGGCAACGGGGGGGCTCTACCCGGCAACAATTGGGGGCACTACCTGGGAACGAGGGGGCACTACCCGGCAACAGAGGGGGCACTACCTGGCAACAGAGGGGGGGATCTACCGGCAACAAGGGGGCACTACCGGCAACAGGGGGCATCTACCTGGCAACGAGGGGTGCACTACCTGGCAACAATGGGGCACTACCTGGCAACAATGGGGGGCACCTTCCTGGCAACAATGGGGGCACCTACCTGGCAACAATGGGGGCACCTACCTGGCAAACAAGGGGGCACCTACCTGGCAAACAGAGGGGCATCTACCTGCCTGTAAGGGGCACTACCTGGTTATGGGGGCTACTACCTGGCTATAAGGGCATCTACCTGGCTGTCTTCCAAAGCCGTTATGCAATTAGGTGGAGTGGGTGTGGCTTTTTGAAGGGGCGTGGCATACCGAAAAGATGGGCGTGCTACGCGCGCCGCCCACTAGAGCCTCCTGCTTTTTCATTTTCAAAAGTTGGCAACTATGCATTACACACTCCAAGCCTCGCTCTGCTTCTATTTCCTGACATGCACAATTTGCACTCCAAGCCTCTCTTTGCTTTTATTTCCTGACATGCACATTACACAATCCAAGCCTCGCTCTGCTTCTATTTCCTGACATTCACTATTCACAATCCAAGCCTCAGTCTGCTTCTATTTCCTGACATGCACATTACACAATCCAAGCCTCGCTCTGCTTCTATTTCCTGACATTCACTATTCACAATCCAAGCCTCAGTCTGCTTCTATTTCCTGACATGCACATTACACACTCCAAGCCTCGCTCTGCTCCTATTTCCTGACATGCACATTACACACTCCAAGCCTCGCTCTGCTTCTATTTCCCCGAAAATGCACATTACACTCCAAGCCTCGCTCTGCTCCTTTTTTCCTGACATGCACATTACAAATCCAAGCCTCTCTTTGCTTCTGTTTTTCCCGACATGCACATTACACTCCAAGCCACGTCGCTTCTATTTCCTGACATGCACATTACACACTCCAAGCCTCGCTCTGCTTCTATTTCCTGACTTGCACATTACACTCCAAGCCTCTCTTTGCTTCTATTTCCTGACATGCACATTACACACTCCAAGCCTCGCTCTGCTTCTATTTCCTGACATGCACATTACACACTCCAAGCCTCGCTCTGCTTCTATTTCCTGACATGCACATAACACACGCCAAGCCTCGCTCTGCTTCTATTTCCTGACATGCACATTACACTCCAAGCCTCGCTCTGCTTCTATTTCCTGACATGCACATTACACTCCAAGCCTCGCTCTGCTTCTATTTCCTGACATGCGTATATCACACTCTCCTTGCTCCACTTGTTTCTCCTCTTACAAGCTTTACCACGCCTCCTTACTTCCTGGCTCATAAATTGAGTTCCTGGAGACTGAACTAGTTAGCAGCACTCTCCAGCATAGGGTTACTCAGCCACCAGTGCTGTGTCCCAGCTCCAGCTTCTCCACATACCAGGTTTGTTCTGTTTTTGTTATTTGCTGCATTACCTTTGTTGATATGTGTTTGTGTTGCTCCTGCTTATATTACTGACCCCTCTCTAGACTGATATATTCCACTGGTATTTTACAAAGTGCCCCTTACATCCTTCTGTACAATGATCTGGTTGCTACTCCTAGGATCTCATTCTTAACTCCCAACCCCCTCCTTCTATTTAACCCTAATAAACAATGCCCATTGCATTAGTAGTCATTCATTCTCCCCCACTGCTGCTTGTGTTACATACATGGCCCCTGTTTTCTGTATGTCTGGTTATCTATTCATGTAACATCTGTGTATTCTATGCAGATTCCTTTCTTCTACATACGCCTCTGTCATGTATCTCCTCACATCTGTACCATTGATATTCCTCCTTTGCAATGTAACTGTTCATTTAATGCCTTTAATCTATATTGTTTTTATGCTGTTGCATTTTCTATGCTTCTCCACTATCTAAAATGTGAGTCTTCATTATTTTTTCATTACTTTCTTTCCCCTACGTCTGTTTTTGTATTTTCTTTGTGGCCATTTCATATCCCATTCCCTTGCACTTTGCTTTTGTCCCCTTCCCCTCCACCCCCCACCTTTTAAACTTTCTGACAGTTTCTCATTACGGTCTTGATTATGGTCTAGGTGTGAACTGAAGAAGACTCTGTGGTAGCTGAAACGTCGTCTAATCTGACAAGTCCCACATGTTGAGACGCACGGAACTATTGGAGAGGAACCATTTCTTTATGTAAATAAAGACTGCTGTAGTTTTTGAAAGCTACCTCACCGGAGTGCTGTGGTTTTCTATCCTGCAGGGCTACAGACTGGTAATCCTTTCACAGAGCACCCATTCTACGTACTGGAGTGTGATCTCATACAGCGAATGTCTTTCATTTATGGGCAGCTTCTTCTGTAAGCAGCGACGTGGTCCAACACTAGCCAGAGTCCAGAGGAGGAAAAAGCTGCAGCAGCGCCGGGACTGCCTGCTCCGTGCACCCTGCTTGCTGTGCTTTATAGTGCGGGAGCCTGCAGTCAGTGAGCCTGCCCCGTGTACTGCTGCTGCCCAGGACTGTGCCCACTTATTACCACTAAACCCCTGGCAGGAGCGGAGCTGCAGTGTCGCTTCTCAGCAAGGCTCTGACAGCCTGGTCATAGGCATGGTGTGTAAGCGCAAGAACTGTGGGGAGAATCCCAGCACCCCCTGCAAGCAGCCCCGGTGTTCTCTTGCAGTAGAGCAGACCCATGCTTGTCTTGGAGGGCACTCCCAGGAGAACTCTGAACCCTCTGACCAGCCTGCAGGGCATCCAACATTGTTCTGTGCAGAGGAGCTGGCACAGCAGCCAACAGGGAGCCCAGCACTGGAGAAAGATGGCATGCCCACCCTAGAAGAGCGCTCCCAGACCAGCCCAGAACCCACCAAGCAGACGTGCCGTCATTCACCTTGTCCTGGTTCATCTTGCCAGGATCAGACTCTCAGGGAAGCTGATCCTGACCCTCACAAGTTGGAGGATGAGCAACTAAATATTAACCAGCTGCCTCCATCATTGTTACTGAAGGTGAGGAGACCTCGTGTGGCAAGCGCCCTTTATCTCCAGCAGGTCCATTACCATGGATACAGTCAGTGCTACTTGCAGCATTGGATGCGTGTTAATACTATTGTAACCACTTCATGATATGCAAAAAAATGACTGCTGGCGGCAGCACTCTGGGTAACTCTACAAATGTGTATGGTATCGGCTTTCAATCCAAAGGTTGAAGTAGGCTTTTCAATGCCAATCAATTTACAATGCCCATGTTCTTGAGAAATAGAAGTTACATCATATACTGTGGTGTGAGCTGCGATCTTGTCCTGAAGAAAAGATTTGGGGACCGCATCCAAAGAAAAATGTGCAATGCATATTCCCCCACATGAGCTGGATAAAAGCTCCCTTGTGGGTTGCAACGCTGCTTAAATTCATAAACAATAAGATTTTTATTTTGAATTGGCACCTCAATTTCCCCCCCTTCCCCCCCCCCCCCCCCCCCTCTATTCTGGATACCATCAAGCATTATAATGTGAATGACCTCGCACTACAATCCCCAGCATGGTTGAGGTTTGGTGGGGAATAAGCATACTACTAAGCCATATTGTACCCAGCCGAATGTCAGAGTCTTTTTGCTGGCGCTGATTAAAATGACAGGTAGGGAAAAAGTGATGGGGGTAAATATGGTGGTGGATGACTGGGTTTACCTTTTTTTTTTTTTTTTTTTTTTTTTTATATTAATATATTTTTAAACAGTATTTTTAATTAAAGAATGGGAATGGATCTAAAACCCAGAAGTATTTTCATTATACTTATCTGTGTAGGCTCCATTTCTGATTTTGGCTTACAAATATTGCTGCAAATAAGCGTAAAAAACCAATGTGAACCCAACCATTGGTGGTGAAAGTAGCTGATTGGACCTGGTTTTATAAAATTTATGCCCCCGGTTAGTTTTCATGGCCCCTATAAGGGGATTTTTCACAGGGGTTTTTTGGATCAAAAACACTGCTTGCTGGATCCAAATGCATCCAACCCCTTTTGGCTCAGCAGCATTGCACCCATAGTTTTTAAACAGGAGTTGTTATCTTTTGGATCAAGAATGGACATGACTATTCTTTGAATGGATCTGAAAGACGCATCAGAAAGATGCATGTAAATGCGTATTGCGATCATGCCAATGCATGCTTTAAATTGAAAGCAATGTAAAATCACACTGCACATTTTATATGCGTGTTTGGGTCAGCCTAGGGTCCAAAACACGGTACCGAACATCCTCTAACAATTACTATAGAATCCTGGTTAGGGAATGCTCACATGATGTAATTGCCCTTAGACTTATTCCCTGGCGCGCACTGAGAGCCGGGAGAAAGAAGGAATTCAGTTTTTTCTATGCTTATTTGGGGGGGAAAGTAAAGTCAGTGGAACGCGTTGAAAGTATGTGCTGACCCGTGGAAATTTCAAACACCCGGGCGTAGGGTCTGTGCACGGGGTATGGCCCCTATATGCTGTGTGAACATACCCTTACTGAATAAGGCGATGCTACAGCTTTGCCACTGTGCCTTGTCTCTTTCCAGTAGTCACAGCATTACTAATCCCATCCTACTACTAGTACACAATGACAGGATTACAAATTTTGTTCATTTTACCTCTCATGAACATGACATTAGGATTTTTAAAAAATAGCCCCTTAAACCCAAAAAAGGTTCAAATAAATTGTTGAAGTGAAAAAAAAACAAGTACTGGCACAGCAATAGTGACGACAATTTTTTTTAAAAAGTTGATGGGTGTCAGAACATAGCAATGCAAAGTAACATTTTTCTTTAAAGTAAAACCACAAAATAAAAATAAAATCAATGGGGTTTGACCTAAGCTGGGTTATTCATACTGCAAGGGGGAGCTCATCTAAAAAAAAAAAAAAAAAAAAAAATGGTAGCGTTGCAGAATTCTTACTAAACAGGCAGATTTCCCGTGTTCTCTCTGGAGGACCCCTTCGGTCCTGCATTATACAGTTGGCAATGAAATGGGCACTAGGCAATTTGCATGGGTTTCCTTCCCCCGCTCAAAACAACCCGTCCTTGGGATGTTCAGTAAACTTTCGGCTTTCGCCGCGGTAGGGAATACGCGTGCAGGATGTGGGGTATTAGTGCAAATCCCCAAAGACACAAGTACTCGGTGCGACGTATGAACCCGCAGTACACTTGGAACATACCCGAAGAAGCTGCTAAGTTTTAGAGGAGGAAAACAAAATTGAAGGAAAGGTAGCTGCATGTAGTTTTTTTTTTACCATTTTGGGGTGGATGATACTCTTTATTTCAACTTTTTTTTGAGAATATGATGCATTTATGGTGTACAGGATAAATGATATGTTAATGATTGGATGTGGTGATACCAGTTATGTGTAATGTTTATTTATAAAATGGCAAAAGGGTGTCATTAAAACGTTTAATTTTTTTACTCTAAGGCTATGTTCACACGGCTTAAAATGGGCCGTATCTCGCCCTGTATGTCACACCATACTGTGCTAAATATGGGGCGAGATACGTCCCAGTCATTACGGTAATCCACAGTTCTCCTAGAGAACTATGGATTACGTCTCCTCTCCCTGCTCGCACAATGTGGGGAGAGAAGTGACATGTCCATTATTCACGGCATATATGCGCCGTGAATAATGAATGTCGAAGGGGTTGGCGGGTGTAATATATGTCCTGCAATTATGCCATGTGAACATAGCCTAATACTCAGTCCCTTAAGGGCCCGTTCACACGGCTGATTCAAGCTGTAATTGCGGGACGGATTTCGCCCGCAATTACGGCTTGAATAAGGGGCGGGGTTGCTGCCCGCCGGCCCCATAGACTTTCATTATCCCCGGCACGTATCCCGCCGGGATAATGAACATGTCACTTTCTCCCCGCCCGGGAGAACTGTGGATGACCGTAATATTGCAGCGCAGTACAGCGCGCAATACGGCTGGAATCCGTGCCCAAAATAAGCTGTGTCAACTGCCCTTTAGAGTATTCTCCATCTAGGGGGCACAATCCCTTGTCTTACATAAGCAGTACAGCTGTATTCCGGGTTTTCACTCATTACTTTTTACACCCTGTAATAGGTGTACATACATGGCAGCTGTGGAAGCCTGCATGAGGCTTTAGCTGCCATGGCAAATGATTTCCACACCCTGCCCTGCAATTAAGTTGTGGGGAAGGGAGGAATGTTGCAGGGTCTAAACTGTTAACAGCTGTTGTCAGCGGCTGCTGGTTATATTGATCAGCTGCTGTTGTACAGCACTATCTTGGGCTGGCAGGAGGCTGAAGTGGGGCAATGCTGCTGGGGGCTGGATTTAACCCTGCCACCAGCTTCCTGCAGTATCGCCCCACTCCAGCCTCCTACCTCCCTAAGGGTATGTTCATACTTTGTAATTGCAGGGTGTACAGTACCCCATAGACATGCATTACTTGTGGGGCGAAAGCGCCGCGAATAAGTGACCTGTCACTTACCTCCCCACGCATACAATTTGATCGTATTGTATGAGTGGGGAGAGGAGGCCTAATCCATAGTTCTCTGAGAGCTATGGAGTACTGAATTATGGGGGACATTTCGCTTGTTTTAGAGCGCGGTACGCCACGAAATGCGCCCCAAATTAAGCTGTGTGAACATAGCCTAAGACAGTACATTCAATCAGTAAGACGCACCGCTATTTTAAAAAGTTTAAAATCTCCCATGCAAAGAAAAATGATAAACCTAATGGGTATCACCACATCTGTTAGCTTTATTGACACCTGAGGGACCGCGTGCGTGTGGGTCTTTTTTTTTTTTTTTTTTTTTTTTTTTTTTTTTTTTTCCCCCTCCCAACTTACAAGACAGATGAGGGCTTTTATTTTGCTGGACAAGATGTGGTGTTCACTGTACTATAGCACATGCTGGGAAACGGCAAAAAAAATTCCAAGTGGGACAAAATGTGGAAGAAAAAGAAAATACTTGCGCCATGTTTGCAAGGTCGTCTTTTGTGGGGTGGGAGAGATGTTGCTTCTCTGGTATAGATTGTGTTCTCTGTATTCTGCAGGTTGATACAATTCTGGCAACACCAAACCTGTAGGGTTTTGGTACTGTAGAAAAAAAAATCCAGACACCTTCTTTCTTTCCCTCATAAATTTGCAGCGCCATTTTCTGTGGCCAATAACTTTTTTGGTATTCACACACCTACGAACGTGAATGAGGGTGCAATTTTTTGCAGGGTGAAGTTACTTTTTTTTTGTACCAGTTTGGAACATCTGAACCCCCTTCCCCCCCCCCCCCCCCATTTTTTTAATTTCCAGTTCCTAGAGAATGTGAAATGACCAAAAAAAACCCCGCAATTTTGTAGTTGAGTTGTGGTGTGTCTGGTTTTTTTATTTTTTTGTAGTCCACCTAGGATTCACAATCATTTATACAGCCTAATGCTTTGTATTACACTGCATTGGGTGTACAAAGATGGCGGGTTTACTTCTTCCTGCCTGGGTCAGGAAGTTGTAAAGCAGAAAACATGGCAGGCTTCACAAGGCTTCCAGCTGCCCTGTTAACCGATCGGAACCCCAAAATTTCGCTGCACCGTTCCTCATCCATTTAGACGTCGCGGCCATGTTTGCTGTGGCATCTAAAGAAATAAACCGCGCAAGATGGCATCGACACCATTCCCCGCTGTAACCGCCTGGTGTTAGCAGCTGACACCTGGCGGCTATGTACATTAAGGGGTACATTATGTCCTACATAGTGAATGCCCATAAAAAAAAAAAAAAAAAATACTCCACTCCAAAAAGTATTGCAGACTCACTGGTATCTGGAAATGGTACCAATAAGGGTATGTTCACACAGCGTTTTTGGATATGTATTGGATCCAAAAAACGCTGTAGCAGTCAGCTCCAAAACAGATCCAAGAAGCATCTGCATGTTTGGATGCGTGTTGGATGCAGCAGGATCGCACACTATATTTTAAAATAGAGCTCCTGCTGCATCTGTCAGGCTAAGAATTTTCATGTCGATTCTTGGGACGGATCTGAAAGATGGAGTGAGACGCGCATCAGAAATTGTAAAGACCCACAGAATAAAAATATGTAATCTTTACTGCACCTCTAAAATAAGACACAATTGTGTTTTTTTTTTTTTTTTTTTTTTTCTTTCACCTAGTTGGATTAAGTGCAGATAACAGCACTGTGCATTAGGTCATGAATTTAATTTGTTCTTGGTCACACACATCACATCTCAATCTATAAAGCACTAAAACTTAACTTTTAGATTAGGGATGATTGGCCAAGTAAGATGTTTTGGATTCTTGTTTGGAGTTAGTAAATCATTGTGTGTGTATATATGGTTTCCCTGTTAATAGGTGGCATTCCACCAGACTTGATAATAGAAAAGGAGTTATTCCTCCACAATTAGAAAGGGACAAATTGAGAGGTTAGAAATCAGGTTTTTAAATAGTGTGCATCCAGGTTAAGTGTTATACATAATAGTTACATTTTAGTGCTTTATAGGTTGAGAACTGATAGAGTTTAAGTTTGCCTATGGCAAAGTAGTAAATATAGTCATTAAAAGTCACTTTGTTCTCTTGCTAGATTCCCATTTTTTTGGAGACTATTTGAAAAGCCAAAGAGCGCTCCCTCCCTTGCACGCCCTGCCATGTGCCCAAACAGGCGTTTTTTATTTTTTTTTTTCCTCTAGAATTCCTTGTGAAAATAAAAGCTCTGTGAAACGCATGTGTAATTAATACTCACTAAACCCTTAGATATGTTCCTTACGGGGTGTAGCTCTCAAAAAAGGAGGTCCAGTAGTGTTAAGTTCTTTTCCCTTGGTGTCTGCAAACCTGAAATGGTGCCTATGAAAATGAGACCCCAAAATCCATTAGATGCTTCTCCCATTTTGAGGCTTGTGGTTGAGTTTCCCTGGAAACATCTAGTGTGTTCCAGTGAATAATGGATTCAAGCTGAAAATTTCTCCTCCACTTTGCTTTATTTTCTGTGATGCACTTAGATCGTTACCAAACTTTCTAAATGCTGCTTTTGAGTACTTTAAGGGGTGCAGTTTCTTACATGGAGTCATTTATGGAGTGTTTAACAAACATGCCCATCACAGCTAAGCCAGAACTTGACTGGTCCCTAAAAGTGAAATCTGTATGCTATGACTGTGCCTGTTCAGGCCTCAATACAGTCCTCTACTATGGCAGACTGTGTGCTTTTGGCCATGATTCAATGCCTGAAATATGTTTTCTTAGTGTTAATCCAACATCTGCCTGAACCTAGCACTTTCTGTGTGGTGATTGACCGGTTTCCACCACACCCGTCGGGCTGCTACTCCTAAGTGCTGGGCTGCAGGTGGTTTAGGCTGGTGATTGACAATTGCCTTTGCCACTCGTCTCCCATCTCTGCCACACAGTTCTGTGTGGCCTGGATGTCGGAAGGCTGGGCTAATCACGCCCTGGCACAGGACTCTGACTTCCCATTTATGATCACTTGTGATGGTCTCTTGTGGATTGAGCTGGCATTTCTTTCTGGATTGTTTGCTTGGATTTCTGACCGCGTTCTTGACCTCCATCTCTTGCCTGCTGTCTCTATACCATTGTGCTATCTCCGGTTTGACCCTTTTTTGCCTGACCATTCTTTGTGTTGTCTGTCTTGTATCGTTCTATGTTCCGCTTTACTAGTGTAGGGAATGTCGCCCAGTTGTCACCGACCGCTTAGGGTTGGGCTGGCAAGTAGGCTGGGCCCTTAACGCTAGGGCTCACTGTCCGTCTGTCTTTTCTTATTGTCCTGAGGCCCCTTACACTGTGTTGCAAATATTCTTGAAAATGTTACAAATTGCTGCTAAATTAATAAGCATCCTAATGTTGTAAAAAAAATAAAGACCTTTAAAAAATTTTAATTTATAAACTATTTTGTGTGGTATAAATTTTTCTTATACATATAGAAATTTTGGAACTTTGAAAATGGAAAATGTTTCCAAATTTTGATATTTTTCACAAATCAAGATTGCATGGACCAAAACTTCTTACTAACTTAAAGCACAATCTCTGAAAGAAATAGGTAAAGGTATCAAAAAGTTTTTCCCACATAAAGTGACACCTGTAAGATTTCAAAAATAGGCCTCGCACATAGGTCAAATCTGGCTGCAGCGGTAAGGGGTTAAAGGGACACCACCATCAGAAAGAAGTAATTTGACTGGGAAAAAAAATCTTGCCAGTGTCCTCCCCCCCCCACCAAAATCTCTGTTGAATTAAAAAATCATTTACATTTTTTGTTTCCTTTTTTTTTTTTTTTTTTTTTTTTTTTAAATTGCATAGAACTGCCAAAGAAACAAATATTCAATGACAGGAAAGATTAATCTCCCTTTACTGTTGGCACTGTTTAGCTCTATTTTCTCATTAAAAATAGTTGTGATGACCGATTTATCACTTTATTCTCTAGACAGGGATAGAAAAGATGACACAATAGCCATACATGAAAGGTTAGTGGATTAATCTTTTTTTGCACTGGGAGGTTTCTTCACATTTTAGTAGGTCCTCTGATAACCCCTCGGGCTATAGTTGGCATGAGAGAAGAATGGTCAAGCAATCCTCACTGCCATGTTATCAGAGGTCACAGAGAGGAAGTTAGAGACACAAACCAGGAAGTCATGCACATAGGGGAATTTAAAAATGATATTAAAGGGGTTGTCTCATTACAAGGATTGCTTTTTATGTTAAAGATCTCGTAAAAACAAGTCCCTTTTGCAATATGTGTCCATTAACCGTGTCCTACCTATGCTGAGATATCCCCTCTTGTATGGGCTGTAACAGCTCCTCAGGTCGCTATAGCTACAGACCGGTTTGATCTTTCCTGATGTTGTCAGCACTGGTTGCTATAGCTACAGACCTGGCTTCTACTGCAGCCTAGTAGAAGCCAGTTAACGCCGCTGAATTCAAAGTGAAACCAAGAAAACAGGACTGAGGTAAGATGTCTCGGTGTAGTGAGACCACCCCTGTAAACCAACCACCCAATTTAAGAAAAAAAAAATCTATACATCAGCTTGTCAATATGTGAAAAACTTTTAATGGTAGTGTCACCTTAAAAACACATAAATGCCAAATCATTGGGTCTAGATCAGTGTTTCTCAACTCCAGCCCTCAAGACCCACCAACAGGTCAAGTTTTCAGGCTTTCCTCAGTGTTGCACAGGTGATGTAATTATTGTCAGTGCATTCCGTGAGAGATCATGAAAACCTGACCTGTTGGTGGGTCTCGAGGACTGGAGTTGAGAAACACTGGTCTAGATGATATACTCCTGAGTTCTGCAGAAATTACCTACTGTGAAACAGGCCCTTATTTGTATCTTGACGTGGTTATTAACCTTTCAACAAACTTTGTATAAATCATACAAGTGAATAGAAGACACTTTGTAATATATTGTATTCGAAAAAAATCCTCTTTCTGTGAATAGGATTCCTTCCCTCCCTACTAAAGTCAACATTTACTTTGAAACGACAGCGAAAATCCTTCCTAAGCTGGATTGGCTCGCAAAAATACTCCTTTTTATGAGAGGAGATAGTGAGAGGGAGAATTCGCGACACGCAGCGGAGGCTGAAAGCTCTATTAAGATGTTCTATCGGGCCCCATATGCAGTACTGCTGTATGATTCCCCATGCTGCTGATCAAGATTAGTGTGGGTAAATGTAAGGTTATGCACTTGGGCATGAACAACAAGTTCCAAAATTATGTATCCAATCGGAAAACATTGGGTAAACTGACACTGGGAAAGACTTGGGGATATTAGTGGACCAAAAACTCAGATTTTAGTCAGTGTCAGGCAGCTGCTGCCAAGGCATAGAACATCATGGGAGACATGACAATGGACATAGATGCTTAAAACAAGGACATGGCTAAAGGACGACCAAGGTTATTAAGTGCAGAAAGGGTAGATTGCAGTGCTCAGGTTACATAGTTTGTAAGGCCGTGTTCACACGGCTTAAAATGGGCCGTATTTCGGTCCGTAATTACGCGCCGGAGTGCGCAAATTACAGGCTGAAAACGTCCCAGTCATTACGGTAATCCAAGGTTCTCATAGAGAACTATGGATTAGTCTCCTCTCCCTGCTCGGCAAATCCGCTGGGTGGGGAGATAAGTGGCGTGAATTACCAGCGGCGTATACGTGCCGCTGGTAATGCATGTCTATGGGCCGGTGAAGTGCCGGCGCCCCGGCCACACGGCGTAATTACATCCCGCAGTTAAGCCGTGTGAACATAGCCTAAGACCGAAAAAAAGACAAGACGTTGATAACCTTTAGCAAACTAGGAGAATTTTTTTTGTTTTGGGGGGAAAAAAGACCACTTGTGTGGCGTTTAAATTAAAGGGGTTGTCTCGCTACAAAGAATAGCTTTCAAAATGTAGAAAACGCTAAATGAAGACATTTTCCAAATACATTGCTTTGTTCATCGTTTTTTTTGTTAAGGAGCTACAAATGATTTTATCACCTTCCTGGCTCTATTTGGTTCCCCCAGTGACCGACCTGTTTACTCCTTTTCCCCTTTTTGTTCTATGTGATGGCAGGGAGTGACATCATCAGTCGTGAGAGCGTGTGTGTTATCTGAGCTTTCAGACAAAAGCTTGTAATTGCTGCTGTTTACTTTAGATAAATCTTCTGCTAGCAGTTTAAGAGAAGCTTCTAAGTTAAGTAAACTAATTAGCAGACTGAAAACATGGCATTGAATGCAAGGAGCTCGTATGCTAATTACAGACAGTCTGATCAGGAAGTGACAGGATGTATCTATGAAACTCTGAGGGGAGACCACCCTTTAAAGTATATAGATATCTGTCTAATGATTTCTCTATACCCATGCAATTAACACAAAGACCTGAAGTGAATTGTTATAAATCTGTATAATTCTAAACTCATACCTTGTAGAAATGTAGGGGGTTTTACCTGTGGATTTGCGCAGGTAAAATTCACTGTGACACCTAATTTGTGGTGCGCTCTGAAGTGGAAAACTTCTGCTAATTGTGAACCTGGCCAAACAGAGTAAAAATACAAGAAAGTGAAAACCTAGGAAGTTTCTAAAATTTTGCTTTTCTTTACAGATCTTTTCTCAACTATCACTGAATGAACGTTGCCTTCGTGCATCCTTGGTCTGTAAATATTGGCGTGAACTCTGCTTAGACTTTCAGTTCTGGAAGCAGCTGGATCTCAGCAGTCGTTGCCAGGTACTGTAAATCTTGTTATAAATGTACAATCAACCATTCCTTTTTTTTTTTTTCTGGCAGGTGGAACTAGAAAATCAAATTTCTGTTATTTTTAGTTGATGTGCTTTAATATGGAAACTAACATGCTTTAAATGTTTGTCTTTAAAAAGGTTGTGCTGCAATCCCCAAAAATTGCAAAAAATCCACACAACAGATATCAAAATACCTGTTAGATTCTGTTTTGATGCAGTTTTAAATTTGGATTCTGTGGTGTGTGTTTTTCTGTCTTATTTACAGTCAGAAAACGAATCCGATTCATCTCTATGGGGTTTTAAATGTGGATCCCACATAAAATTTTTGGGCACGCGTTTTTTTTGGGGCTGGAAATTGTGTTTTATTTAACACGCCCAACTTGTTTAAAAAAAAAAAAAAAAACACTTTTTTTTTTTTTTTTTTTAAATCCGACCTCAAAAGTCGTGTGGACCACAACTCGGATTTTCATTTGTGGTCTATGGCGATGGTTTACTGTCGCATTTTTACGGGTTTTTTCAAACACAAATCCACAAGAATTTCTTTTCGTGTGGACAAACTTTAATATGGCTTGCCCACTTTCTCATTCATCAACTTATTAGGTGCTGATTTGTGATTTTTCTGTCCTGGATATAGCCTTTCTAATCTGCAGCAGCATTTCTCATGTGAAAGCTGTTTGCCTTTCTGCAGTAAAACTTAAAGCTCCAGGACACTTTTTGCTTTAATTGTATTCCTCCCTCCCAACCTCAGTCTCATTACATCCCACCCCCGTTTCCTCCTTTTTTTTTTTTTAAAGGCTTGGGAGGCAGGATCAATGGTGCTCTGATATAGCCAAATTGTGTGTCCAGACACCGAACTACTGAACTTAGTGTACAATACAAAAATGCATAAGATTGTTTTTTTTTTTAAACACCTGACAACCCTTTTCATGAACAGTTATCAGTTGCTCTGAAGGCCATTACTATAGTGACATTTCCTGGTCACTACAATAACATGAAGGTTATTGTGGCATTTTTCTATCTTTGAATTCTTCTCTTTACTCGCTGATGACAAACGAGGTGTAAAGTGGCCTACATTACCAAGAATTTGTGATGGACTATGTTAATCTATCCTTACATGGTCACATATTCATATATGATCAGCTTATTGAGGACCTCTCCTCTCATGTCCATTCCTATATAACTGGTGTTCATATTCCATAGACCGTGTTAATTTGGAGAGATTGCCGTAAAAAGGACATCGCAGGCCAAAAATCCTTTGTGCTGAAATTCCATTGCTTAGAGAAGTTTTAAGCCATCTTGGGTGACATGTATGAATGGTGCTGCACCAGATATCTGTTGTCTTTTCAGCCAGATATCAGGCACAGCCCCGTTCATACATTTGTAAATTTCTCGCATGACACTCCACAGGCGCTGTAATGCGCTCCGGTACTTTATGTGCCCGATCTTGGGGGGGCATGCGGGAGGCAGGGCGCACTAGAACCATATCGAAGCTTTGGCATTACTGGGTACATTAGTTGGAACAGGTAAACCACTTTCAAAGTGGTATACTTGAGCCAGAATTGTAGCCCTAGCACTAGAATACGCCCGATTCATGGCCCGCTGTAGAGCGGGTTCATAAATTAGGCGCATGAAATTTGGCGTGTTAACACCAAATTTCATACATGTCGACCTGTATGCTATTAAAAAAGTGACAGGCTCGTCTATTTGGCGCAGAAACGCATAAATAAGTGAAATGCCCGATATTCCGGATGAAATCTGTATGTTGAAAAATATGCATGAAAATAAGAATAATCTGGATTCTCTTTCAAATTAACGGGATATGTATTGCACCGCATTTTTCCAGGTAGAAAAATGTGTCCCTACCTCTGGGATATACTTCACATGGGCCAGTGCATTTTACAGCACTGGCAATAGTGTCCTCTCTTAAACAATTGTCACATTACATTATATTTCAATGACCAAAATCATTAAAGGATTATTTTTATATAATGACACATTTTGAATGCACAAAATAAAGGTGTGGAAGGAAAAAATACAATAAACACAATTTTGTTTTTTTCAGAGTTTTTGGGGAGTTGTAAAAATGAGTCTAACAGCAAGAAATGTGATTCCTTATGTGTTATGTGATGCTGCAGGCACTGGCTGTCAGATAAAGGAAGAAACCATTGAGGCCAGTGATCGACTGCATTTGGCAGGGATCACTGTGAGCAAAGGCACTGCCCACCCACCTGATAGTTTAAAAAAACCAAAAAAAAACAACCCCTAAATCACCTTCTTTTGATCATTTTGTTACAGATTAATTGTAAAGAAAATAATCCGGCACATACGAGTGCTCATGCATCGACAATAGTCAGGTTCGCTCATTTGTATGGATCTCGTAGCACTGTTGATGCAGCGAGCTACCACTTGTAAACTATGATAAAAAATCACTTTGTTTATACAAGAAAACTTTTTTTTTTTTTTTTTTTTTCTAACAGGCTGCACATAAATTACTTCAGTCAGATGTTTTTCATCAGAAAAAAGGGAATGTATATTGTACTTCCTACAAAACACTGTAGATTTGTTTTAGGTTTGAGGGAGAACTAGAAACCTCTGGCTGGATTTAAAAAGCAAAACAGGAAAATGTGAAAGGTTGTAAATATTTTCTGATTATAGTAATTTTGGTGATGAATAGATGTGTGCAGCAGGCAGTACCCTGGCCAAATGAAAGGTTTTTCTGCCGGTACAGTAGGTTTACATTCACTCTGTTTTGCTTTACTGGATGCAATAGCACAGCAGACTAGAAACAATACTGGCACTGGCCAAACTTGTGATAAAGGGAGACTTCTGTGATAAATACGGTTTTCACACTGTACCATGGGTATGTGAGTCTATACGTTTGTCTTTTATTTTTTGGCTTTCTCGAAAT
Source organism: Phyllomedusa bahiana (assembly GCA_025379985.1). Lineage (NCBI taxonomy): Eukaryota > Metazoa > Chordata > Amphibia > Anura > Hylidae > Phyllomedusa > Phyllomedusa bahiana. Next base: position 59,987 of record JAODAL010009012.1, read on the forward strand.
GTGAAGGAATCCTACTATACGTTTTTCATTGGTGAGTGCGGAATAGGTAATAAATGCCAATTAGCTCTAGAAAATTTAGTAAGCATCAGAATTTTTCCCCAGTTTTCAACAATAAACTGTCTAGTAAGATGCAAAAAGTAGCCTAAAACACATATTAAATGTAGTTTTGTTGTATTTATGCTAAAGGGCATTGCTTTAGGACTTGAAATACTACATGGTGCACCAAAAAATTAACCCTTTACCAGCATTTGGTCTACCTGTATACCTGTACAATTGGGTTCACTCCTGCTCATACATGGCAGGTAACAATCCCAGGCTCTTAACCTTTTTAGATGTCGTGGCGATCACTACTGTGGTATGTAATTGAATGAGGAACAGTGCTGCCAACAGTTACTTTGCCTGATAGTTCCCTTTTGAAAAGATTATAGGGTTACAGGGTGTCAAGCGGTGGTCATGGCAGCCAGCCAGCGAGTGAAGACCTCTATTGCTGACATGTTACCACTCTTATTACACCCCGCCATGTTGGTATACATTTCTGCAATATAATTAGGCGATTGCTTGCATACTGTTCTGCAATTTCGAGGGACACGTAAACTCCTCCCCCCCACCCCCCCCCCCCCCCCACACCTTTGGAAAAAAATGCACATATTTTCTTATCACAATAGCCATAAAGTCACATTGCCAATATTTGCTTTTTTTTTGTTTTTGGCGCTTTCTTGACCCCACAAAATTGGAATAAACAAAAGATCCATGTATGCCAAGATAAGGGGCTGCATTATGAGTCTGTAGTGCTGGCCACCTCCTTTACTGCTCTTCAAATTTTGTGTCCTGATGAACCCTTATTTTTCAGCTTTTTATTTTAAACAAAAGGAAAACCCAAGGGAAAACATTTGTTCATCTTTTTAAGAGTAAGGGCCTTGAACCCCCAAGTTTGTAGGGGTTTTTCGACTGTTTTGAAAAAGTCTGACAAAACTGGCCGCAAACTTTTACTGGGCCCTGTGGGAAAACTGTGCAGCAGCCATTTTTCAGACCGCGGCCCCTGAAAAAAACATTGTGCTTGTTCATTCTTCCATCCGGTTTTGGGGATAGAATAAGTGAATGTGAAGGGGAGGGCTTTTCTCTGCTAATAGCGTAGAAAAGCCGTCCCCGGCGGCCGTGTGCACGGCACAATTACCGGTTGGATAGACCGACTGGTATTTGTCCTGTGCCGTGGGAGTGAGCCCTAAGATACCTGCCTGATGATGCTGATAGAAAAGCACTGGTGACAGTAACTATGAAATGCCTTGATTATTTTATGTTGGGTGAATCTGTAATAATTGTAAATTCTCCACTAAAATTTCCCGAGAAAGATGACTTTTAGAAAGAAAACTTCCAGGGGTTTTTGGAAAAATTACAGAGCTCAACATTTTGCTGTTGAAAGTGGGATCTGGGGGTTGGGTTGGTGGCAGCCAAATGTACAGGCCTGGTCAAATACATTCCCAAGGTTTTTAACAGTGTCCGACTCCTCGTCTCTTTGTACACACTGACTCGTACAGGAGTTTATGTTGGGGAAACCCGGACCCGGTCACCCATAAGCAATAAACGGGAGGGGCGGATTTAGACCGCCTATATATAAGGGCATTTATTGTAAAGACATATGAAGCCCAACAATGACTAAATTGCCTATTGTGTTACCTATTAGAAATCAATATTTTTACAGTAAACATCAGAACAGTAGCTTTATATCCTATTAGTAGTTGACTTTATACAACTTCAATGCTGAGCAAACTACTGCAGATACACAGGGACACTGTTCCAGTTACTATTTACAGAGGTTAAAAGAATGCATTTTTATGTACTTCCATGGATTTAGGTCTAGTAGCATACAGCATAGGTTAAAGCTCTTGTGATTCAATGTTAAGTTCACAAAGCCAAAGTGGTACTCCCTCCCTTTTACTAAAACAGGGTATTTTCCCTCCTAAAGGTGGAATCAGCATCTATTTCCAGAACAAACGTCCCCTGGACCACCATCCAGCTTGGTGCTGCCGCCACTGTGAATAAAGAGGTGGCTACACATGCACAGCTCTTCCTATTGCCTTCAATGACCTTTCTGACCACAGGTGGGGACCCTATTTCTGCATTGTCTTGTAACATGTGAGATAAGCAAACCCCCTACAGGCCATTGGTGATTTGCTTCCTGAAATGTCTGTGAATGCAATATGAGTGCTAGTAAATTGATTCTTCCATGTTTATTGTTTACTCTGTAATGCAGATAGAAAACATTAGTCTTTATGTTCACAGTTGGGTTCCAAGTGCAAGGATTTGAGAGATATCCATTTTGGACAGTGCTACAAAATCTCAGATGAAGGAATGATCATTATAGCCAAAGGTTGTCCCAAGCTGAAGAAAATTTACATGCAAGAAAACAAATTTGAAGTAGTAATGAAAACCCTTTGGAAACCCCTTATGACATAATTTGAGTTTTTTTTTTTTTTTATTTTATTATTTTTTTTTATCAAAGCCAAGAGTGGATACAACAAGTGCAGAGAGAGGACTATTAAAACTGCTCTATTTTATCCACTCTTTGCTTTAGCTTAAAGGGAATGACCTGTTTTTATGTTAAATTTTAAGATTCTCTTAATGTTGCGTATCACTAGCTATTTGTTTTTAATTAATCATGCCGTTTTCACTTTGGCCATGGCATAAAAGTCTAGTACCTGTTCTTTAAGGGGTGGGTTCTAGTAGTTTTTTCGTTTTTATTAAGGCTTTTAATGAATATGACCCAATGTTTGTTAACACAAGTTTTTTACCATTTAAAAGAGATTCAAAATAGTCTCATCCCGACCTCTCCACCTCCCTAAACCATTACTTCTTCCCACATCACGGAGCATGACTAGAAAACTACCCAATAAATGTTAACGAGTAATCGCCTGTTTACATATACAACACCCCTACTGCTGAAGACGTCGCTCCAGGGCAATATTATGTAGGTTTTAAACAAGGTAAGTAAAAGATACTACTATTGGTGGAAATGGGTTGAACGTTGCTCTTATGTCCGTGTGGCTGCAGTTAACCATAAGGGTATGTTTACACGGCGTGTTTTCAAAAGCGCTTCCAAAAAAGCATCCAACATCCAGGTGTGTGTGTTTTGGATGCGTTTTTGCTGTAGCAGGAGCGCACCCTATAGTTTTAAAGGGGATATCTGCTGCGTCAAACAGATCAAGAATTGACATAAGTCTTTGAATGGATCCAAAAGACACATGTAAAATATGCATTGGTGTTCAGCTGTTGATAGCAATGGAAAACACACGGCACATTGTTAGATACGTGTTTGGGTCTGTTTAGGGTCTGAAACATGGATCCAACGCATCTAAATACGTTTTGAGCACGCTGTGTAAACATACCCCAAGTCTAATCATTTGTTAAAAGCTGATCAGACAAAACAAAGCACCCATGATCATAAACGGAAAACAGAATTAAAAATGTATTAATTGAACAAAATAACAAAGGGATATTTATCATTTTCTGATTGAAATGATTAAAAAAAAAATATTGGTGATCCATTCCCTTTTAACAGCTTATCAAAACTGAAAGTGTGGCTCTATTCAAAATGTGTTTTATCTTCCACTGATGCTAAAAGGTAGTCTCGGTATATAATGGTGTTGTAATCCACTGCTTATCTCTGCTCTAATAGAACAGGAGTCTGTTTACTTTGTTAATGTGTGGACTGACCACGGTGTAAGTTTTCTGGTTAAATACTGGACTAAAGAGACCATACTAAATGGGCTTGTCCAGTTAATTTAAAAAAAAAAAAAAAGCTTTCGTCATACTGTCGTTTTAAAAGAATAAAAAAAAAAAGTTCTACTTCCTTTTCCTTAAGGCCTCGTTCACACGGCTTATTTCTGGCACGGATTTCAGCCGTATTGCGCGCCGTATTTGCCAGCCATTACGGTAATCCACAGTTCTCATAGAGAACTATGGATTCCGTCTCCCCTCCCCACTTGGCAAATACGGCGAGGGTGGAGAAGGGGACATGCACATTATCCCGGCGGGATAAGCGCTGTGGATAATGCATGTCTATGGGGCCGGCGAGCTGCCGGCCCCCCACCCCCGCTGCACGGAGCCGGCGTAATTGCGGGCGAAATCCGTCCCTGCAATTACGTTGGCAATAAGCGATGTGAACCGGGCCTTAAACTCAGATCCAGCGCTGCACCATCCGCACTCACAACTGGTCTGTTTTCATCTGGTCTTGATCTGAACCGGACGTTAAGTGTCATTGGCTGACCTTGCCATTCTGATTACTTCCGAATGGTAATGTCCTCCAATGGCATTTGACATCCTGTCCAGGTAATAAGGGACTTGCACCAGTTTGGAAACGTTTATTTCATTATTCCCATGGGGCCGTTTTGTTCCCTAATCAAGTATTTTTTTTTTTTTTTGGACCAAATTTGGTTGGAACTTCTAACCAAGGGAATTTTTTCCCACACTAGTTATAAGTTTTATAATTTAAAGTAGACATAAGAATGTTACGTCATAGTGAATAAAGTAAGTATGCATAATTTAAATACTTAGTAAATTCATATCATCACAAAGTTAAAATTATTACATAGTCATAAGTGACTGTATGTATACTCTATAATACCAAATAAACAACCCAGAAAAAATATACTAATGTATATGAAAGCTAAAGCATAATTACTTAGGCAATAAAGTGCAAGTGCTGCAAGTCAATGGATAAACCTATTAAATGAGGTAGCATTAAGTATGCAAGAGAGTATACCTGAGGTCTTGTGCCAGTGTTCAGTAACTTCAGGTAACTCTCTTGCATACTTAACCCCTTAAGCCCCAGGCCTGAAAAGTACTTAATGACCAGTACATGGTTTTTAGTTTTTGCCTCTTTGCGTTTCAACAGTCATAACTTTTTATCTTTTTCAATGACGCAGTTGGATGAGGCCTTGTTTTATGCAGGAGAAGTTGTACTTTTTGGGGGCATAGTTTTGAGTTTACATATAATTTATTGCTGAATTTTTGTCGTACATGATCTAATGTATTAGCATATATGAATATGCTAATACATTACTGTGTCAATATGCCACAGGCAGCAGTCGGAGCAGCACACATTCTGCCCTGACTGCAGACTTCTTAAACAGACGGCCCTGGGGCTACTCTAGGACCTCGGGGCTGACTGTTCAGACGTTCCCCTGCTCCGTAGGGTCACCTGCAGTCCCAATGGCGCAGGGGAATGTCCTTTGATTATGTCATGGACTGTGGCAATCAAAGAGTTAAATGCCAGGGGTCAAAGGTCTTCTCCACTACCCAGCCCTTGCAGAGACTGCTCTAGGAACAGGGCTGTTAAGTACAGCTCTGTTATTAGCACAGCTACGGCGCTGGGAGCCGCAAACCCCCTATACTTAAGCAACGCCAAAAGACGTTGCTGCAGAATAACAACCTGCAACGCCCTCCATCAGGACAGTGTGCGGTCATTAAGGGGTTAATTGTACTTGGCTCTACCTCGCTTCAAATTCTTATCTATTTACTTGCACTTCATTGCATAAGTATTTGTACTTTATCTTTTGTATACATCAGTATATATATATATTTTTCTGGGACGTTTATCTTGGTTATACATTTATTACATGATATACATACTATCACTTTCTAAATTTAAGTAATTGTGATAACTTTATTATATGAATTTACTATGTATTTTAATATGGATACTTAATTACTTCACTGATTTATTCTTATATCCACTATTATATGCATTTATCTGATCACTAATTATTGTATCTTTGTAGACAATCATTGATTTTCATACAAAGTTTGTCATTACTGTCACTTGGTCGCAATACATTTTATTGGTGCTTGTTTTTATTAGTATATTTTTTAATCATGAATTCATAAAAATATAATTTTATTACATATTGGTTGACATTTCTATTTATATGGTTGTACTGCATTAATTGCTTGTTCAGGAGTTGTTCTAGAATTCTTGCTTTTCTCACCCATCAAATTAGTCTGTCTAAATAGTAGTATCTGTCATATTAGAAATGCACTAGACGCAGCGCTCCTACATTCCTCAACATTTAAATTGCAACACCAAGAAGAATAAGGTTATGCAAATCAAAGAAGTATTAGATGTTGCTAAGAGCTATAAGATATTCAATTTTTAAGCACCTACCTCCAGTCTGTGGCATGGAAAGGTTGAGTGGCATAAAAGCTAGACCTTGTTTTAACCACATGACTCCTCAAAAGTTGGGTCAAGTTGTGTGGGATAATTACACAGTGCCATTTTTTTGATTCTTTTTGCAAACCGAGATGGGCAGAATCCTTGAACTAAGAGATCTTGGTTCATCATTTGGGCATATGGCTAAATGCCTAGTGCAAGATGTCAGCATTTTTCAGTGTTGTGTGTCCAAATGATAGAACAATGAAACTGGAATGACAGCAAGAGATGTATGGAGATGAACCTCTGCAGGGATGGATCGTCTGATCGGAAGAAAGGTGCTTGTTGAACCATTCTGTTCTGGAAGTGAAATGGGACATCACATTCGAAGCCTTGGGTGCAAAATGGTGTCAACAAAAACCATTAGAAGTCTTTTGCGTAACAATGGGCTACAAGCCAGAAGTCCAGCTACATGATTTCCATTGACCTCATACAAGCTGCCTCAAAGGCAGTCATTGTACATGACAAAATGGCATTGAAGGCTGGAATGGTGGTCTTTTCTCTCCAGACCTGGATCCTGCTTTTGTCTTGGATTCAATGTTAGCTGAAGTTTGTTCTGAAGACCATCAGAAGAAAACCATGAACAGGACTATAAAAAAAAAAAAAATGGTCTTCCATCCACGATTATCATGTGGTGTGGCATAATGTGCAGTAGCCAGACCCCTCTTGTCTTTGTCGGGTACACTTAAAGGGGTTTTATCATTGCAAACTTTTGCAGACTTGAGCTGCTTTAATCTGTTTCATATCTAGGGGTGAGTCTCTTCTCTCAGTAGGCTTGTCTCTCCTGCCAGGAGAAGAGTCTCCGCTCACTGAGGAGTTGTGACCTCATTCTGTGTGAAGCAGTGAAAGGGAGAGGACATCAGCTCCTGCAATGTTCTTGCCTGCAGAGCTGTCATCTGCCCCCCTGGCTGCATAAGTTCCATGTAAGCAGAACACCCGCATTGCTGTAAGCAGTTATACATACAGCATGAACTGATTAAACAAATGTGAGGAATGCATGCTGCCCCCCCACCCCTCCCTGTCATCAGGGAGGAGGTAGAACAGACTGTATAAGTCCCTACGGCACGGATTTCGGCTGGTTTTACAGGCGGCTGGCGGTTTTGCAGACCGCCTGAAAAACCGGCCAAAAATGAGCCCAATGGGCTCCTATGGAAAACCTGTGCAGCAGTCCCCACTGTACGGGTTTTCCACCCGCACAACATTCTACAAGCACATTCTTCCATCCGGTTTCAACCATTAATAACCTCATTGATCACTTGCCAAGGTGTGAGAGTGCTTGTATTTCTGTGTGGTGCTCACACTTGATACTGAATAAATGAATGATGTTTTAAATATTTTTGTTTCCATGCTTTTATCACTTGGATATCATGAACACATCGATCAATTGTGTGATTTCCTCCTGAGTGTTGCGATCTTGCTGTTGAGGGATGTACATTATTTACTTCCAGGAACTTAGCAGCTACTCAAAATTTGGAACTTAACACTGGTTGGTCCTGGGGTTATGAAGTCAAGAAGCCGCTTGGTCAAATGTGGGGCTAAGAATGTAACTTCTTGTTCATGCTGTATATTCTTGTTATAGCAATTCCAGTCATTCTAGCCAGTGTCAGACTGGGGGATCTGGGGCCCACAGGGGACTTTATCTTGGGGGCCCTCCCTACTTTACATGAAAATGTTACCGGCCTCTCGGCCATAAATGCGCCCATTTTACCACATAATAGTGTGCAAAACAGAACTCTATTGTATAGTACAATATCAAGTTAATCACACATTTGTCAGTCTAACATATCATAGACATATGGCGAAGTAGCTCCATCCATATCCCCCACCACCAGCCCACATACAATATCCTCCTCCATGTTTCCCTTGGTCACGCACTTCACCACTTTCTAAAATAAACACCAGCAAGAAAGTAAAAGTGAAACTCCTATCACAGGGTCAGGTGTTCCCTCACTCTTACAATCAGACACATGTACACTGCCACTATACTAATGCCAATATAACCTAAAACATCACCATATAGAGACCACATAGTGATCAGACACCAACTCAGGTATAACCTACAACACCGCCATATAGAGACCACAGAGGTCAGAAACCAGCTCGGGTCACATCACAATACAGTGAATACAGCACTGATCCAATATAGAAGTAAAATAACCCCTGAAATCAGGGACTCACCAGAGATGTCATATCTGATGAGTCGTTCTCTTCTCTCATGAGTCGGTCTTATTCCCTTTTCTTCTCCATCCGTTCCACACCGCCAAGATGACTTTCCCGGCCACAGCTCATCCCTGCAGAAATTACACACAAATATCTTAGAATACTCAATTTTCAAGCATCTCTTAAACTAGCCACGGGTGGGTAGGTAAGTAACCCCCAGTTAGATAAGCAGGCCCCAGTTAGGCAAGTTGATAGGCTACAGTGAGGTTGGTGTACCCCAGTTATTTATTCTATATGTAGGTGGTTTCCACCATTTAGTTAATCTGCAAGCAGTTACGGACCCCCTTTATTTAGTATACAGGCAGTTTGGGCTTCCCTTGTAGTATACAGGCAGTTAGGGCCTCCTTTGGGTAGTATACAGGCAGTTAGGGGGTTTCCTTTGGGTAGTGTGCAGGTAGCCAGGGCCCCCCTGTAGGTAGCCAGGGCCCCCCTTTAGGTAGTTAAAAAAAAAAAAAAAAAAAAACCCACTCGCTGCGCTCCCACTCCCCGCCGGCTTCTAGCGGCGCCCTGCATAGGCGGCGCAGTGATGTGACGTCACTAGCGCCTACGTCATCAGCGGAGAGGAGCGCTAGCAGCGCTATGCTCCGCTGACACCGCGCAGCCCCGGGAGTCGGGGACATTTTAGTCTCTGAGCGCTCTGGACGCAGGGCCCGGGCCTTCAGGGACCGGATGCGACGGACGGGCCCCAGGGTGCGGCGGCACTGCCTCCGGGGCCCCCAGCAGCTTGGGGCCCACCAGGGGATTCACCGATTCCCCCGGCGTCCCAGTCCGAGCCTGATTCTAGCACAACAGGACTTTTATTTCTGTACAGGCAGCCAGAATGAAACTGTAAATCCGTTATTGCCAGGCATCAGTACATCATAATGTTTCACAGTCCACCCTCCGTCTATACAGCAGAATGGATTACTTTACTTTCCCTTGCCTAACAGCCAAACCGGTGTCTAAGCTGAGATGTTTTACCAGTTCCAGCCGTGCTGAATATGTATATGCACTTGCCTGTCTGCTCTATTATGGTGGAAATGAGTGAGCTTATGGTGCAGTCGGAATGTCATTTTTATGATGTCACTTTATACCTTCCACTTGTCTCTTTTATTCTGGTTTTATGTTTCTGTAATGGGCCAGGGGATTACTGGTTTTCGTCCACTAGATGGCACTCTCTTAACGTTAAATTACCTCTCACTTTAAATTGCTCATTTTCTCTATTAAATGCCAGTGCTTTATTGTGCAATATCTGATTTATTTAATATCCAATATGTTAAAGCCTGTAGGTTTTCAAAAGATATAAATCTCTGTAAAATGAATCTGTGTACAAATATTGCAGTGTGTGTGTGTGTATGTATGTAGTATGTAGTGTGAAAATATGTATAATATAAAATATATATATATATATATATAAAATATAAAAATATATATATAATTAAATAATATATAATATAATCAGGTATAGCATTTGAGAAATAACGTTTGGCGGAAATATAATGAAATCGTAATGTAAAAATAGTTGTCCTAAGTGCTAGAGACTCTTGTTTTGTACCAAACAAAATGCCACCAAACCAAATATTGAATATATTTCATTTCACTTGCGCTTTTTCAAGGGGATTGTCTCTTGTTTTAGTGCGTGTGTGTTTTTTTTTTTTTATTTTTTTTTTTTTATTTTTACTAATTAATAGGTCAGTCATATTCTATTTCATTTGTGACCTGGACTTTTTTGCTGCTTTAGTTTATATTAAAGATTAGTGTTCCTCAGATTTACTATAAATATATGTGTGCGTATATACATAATAAATACAAACACAATAGGCTACAAAAGTATTCTCACCCCTTGAACTATTCCTCATTTTTAAATGTTACAGCCACAAACTTAAATATATTTTTTGTGATGCACAAAGTAAATTAAAAATCCAAAGTATGGAGTACATATTTATTCAGCCCCTCCTCCCCCCTCAGTCATTACTTCGTAGGACCACCATTAGCTGTCTTTACCAGCTTTGAACATTCTAGAGGCTGGAATTTTTGCTCGTTCTTCTTTGCAAAATAACTCTCGCACACTCCGATTGGTTGGCGAACGCTTATGAGCAGCAATTTTCAAGTTCTGCTGCAGATTTAGGTCTGGACTGTGACTGGGCCATTTTAACACATGAATATGCTTTGATTTATACAATTCCATTGTAGCTTTGGCTGTTTATTTAGAGTTGTTGGCCTGCTGATGTCACACCGCCTGTGCAGGAAGACCGGGAGCAGCGACGTTTTCAGGGAAAGGTGAGTACTGTTAGTGTTTTTGTGTGTTTTTTTTTTTTTTTTTGTGTTTAGCCCATTAGACCTCTCTACGTGCTGGGGGACCTATAACCTATATATCCACATATAACTTAACTGTGTTGAGGCCTGCGCAAGCGATTTCCCAAGTCTATTGATAAGAGCTTAGCAATTGACTCCGGAAACTAAGTGAGGAAGCGCTGGACCCACATTTGCTGATTTTAATAAAAATGTCTTTGTGCTTTTGCTGTTGACTGTCATGTTTGGTAGTATCCAGGTGAATGTGAGGAGTATGCTCTACAATTGATTGATGGGAATTTTTGTGTATTAACCTTTACATTACCACAGTACTAAAAAGACAGATGCTGACCACCATGTAGAGGTAGCCTTTATGTGGCATGAATAATGGTTTATGTACAAGAAATGAATTATTTTTACGTCCTTTGAAACATATGTTAAATAACCTACAATAGAAAGGCTGCTTGATCCCACTTCATGGGTGCACATTGTAGACACGCTGGAGACTGGTCATTCAGTCTGTATTTTAAAAAGCAGAGACATAACCTTACTCTCTCTCTCTCCACTCTTCTCTTGATGTTCGTTTAATAGCCATACCTAAGAACGGCTACATGTCTGTCCAGATGCACAATTGGAGCTTTTTTCATGACATTATTAATTATTTTTTTTTTTTTTGATTACCCTCAGAATGCAAATAAGCTCTAGGGAAGAGATTTAGGTCTTTGGTGCCACCTATAGGAAGTAACCACTCTTACAGCCAATCTCCTGGTCCCACTCGTCTCAAGCTCTTAGAGGACCTGCTCATCTATATTTCCGGGGTCTAGTCCCAACACTCAGGAGGGACTCCTGCCCATGTGGAACATGAACCTCCTTTGTGTCGAGATGAGAACCCAGAAGTGTAAAGGAGCGGATCTCGGGGAGCTTCAAAGCTACAGGGAGGTAAGTATAACACCCCCCCCCCCCTCCTCTCCCCTTTTTTTTTTTTTTTTTTTTTTTTGTGGTTTACACAAAGAAACTTTACCCCTGGTTCCCCTCGCCATCAAAAAAAAATATGCAGAAAATAGCTGTTGTAGTGTATATGAATATTAGGGCTTGTCCCCACGGCAAGAGTTTTTGATCTTTTTCAGACAGTTTGCGGTTTTAGAAACTGTCTGAAAACCTGCAAGCAGTGCTCCCCCATATTTTTCAATAGAAAAACAGTTGAGCAGTCCCCAGTGAACGTTTTTCTGCCGGCCGGTTTTTCATACCGTCGGTGGTCCAAAAAACTTAGAACATGTTCATTCTTTCGCCCGGTTTCCAGATGGAAAATTATCATTGGAGTCAATGTAAACCCCTCAAATTGAGTGAGCGGTTTTTGGTGCTGTTTGGGGCGGTTTTATTTTTTTTCAAAAAAAGTGATGAATGCTACAGGGGTTTTGGTTTTTGCAGGTCCTTTTGCACTTTTTTTTTTTTTTTTTTTTTTTTAACATAGGATGGTCCTACAAACCATTTCTGGCTCGGACTGGTCCACAGGGGAAACCTCCACTGAACATGGCAGACCTGAAGGTCCTTTTAAACTGCATATACATCCTCTGGAGAGGCAGAAAGCCAAAGAGGCAAGAAGTAGAGTAAGATGCATGTAGAGTAGCTAGCTGTAGGGTGCACCCCCAGAATGAAATTCCACTGGTGAGCCCTGGGCACCTCAAACCGACATCGGTATTCGATATAATGTGAAAGCTGCTATAGACTAAAATATGTCCCATAACAAGTCTAATAATTGACTAATAAGACACTGCCTCTGTATGATACATTTTATGCTGTTTTTATCTGTATCTGAAGAGAAACTCTGAATTCTGTCAACATTATTCATTGTCTATTTTTGTTTCTCTGAAATAGGGAGGGAAAGGGATCGGTGGAACAGTTGTCTGTATTGCCAGGCAGCCTAAGCTCATTATAGTGTTGGTTACACAAGGGACATTCTTGCTTCATTAAACAGGAATGTGCTGACTTGTGAGGGATAAATAAGGATGACTAGTGGCCTGCTTCAGGCAGCCGTGAAGGCTTACGTTTCTCTTGTTTCACACTCTTAAGACAATATTTGGTGGTAGAATAGCCATAGTTAGGCCGTGTTATATGAAGTTAATAAAGTCTTAAATCTGACAAAATGAGGTTCTAGAAAACAAGACTTCAAATTCGTTTTCTTGCTTTGACAAGTATTACAAATGTCTGCTTAATTCTAAATGATGATGTACTGTGATTACTTGGATGCTTTTTATGTGATGCAAACTGGTAATCCTGTAGGTAAAACCTTGACTTCAGGCTGGTGTGTCTTACCCTAAGATTATGTTCACATGGTGTTTTTTGAATGCTTCCAAATCTGCTTAAAAAATGCCTTATTAAGCTATGTTCACACGGCTAAGTTTGGGCCATATTTCGGTCCGTAATTACGCGCCAAAGTGCGCAAATTACGGGCTGAAAACGGCCCATTCATTACGGTAATCCACAGTTATCATAGAGAACTATGGATTACGTCCCTCCCACCCTGCACCGGACCCGCCGCTGGTAATGCAAGTCAATGGGCCGGCGAAGTGCCGGCCCCCCGCTCACTCCCCCGCTCCCGCCCCCGGTCACACGGCGTAATTGCGGGGCGTAATTACGCCCTGCAAATACAGTGTGAACCTAGCCTTTGAGGCATAGTTTCAAAAATCCTATCCTCACGGTTTATGGGGAACTTACAAGCGAACGCCTCAAAAATTCACTTCACTTATTTTTACATCTGTAATTGTGTGTGTGTGGTGTGTGTGGTGTGTGGTATATATATATATATATACATATATATATAAAAAACGCTCGCAATTATGCTTGTGAAATACGCCTTGTATTAACAAGGTGTATTTTACATTATAGTCAATGAAGAAAGATTTGAAACTTGTCTGAGGTTGATTTTGGGCCGCTATTCAGTGTGTAAAACGCACTAAAAAAGGCCCAAAAGTCGCAGTGTGAACATGCCCTAACTCATTTTTATTATAATAATAATAATCATACATTTTTTATATTTAGAACCTACTTTTTCCCCTTTAAAAATCGGAGGTGTCGCAAAATAAAAAGTGTAAACACTTTTCAATAGCTAATTTATCCAGTTTGAATAATTGGTGAAACCAGGCTAAGCTTTCAAAACATAGAAAATCTACCCCAAAGTGGTCGTTGAAGCTTGATGGCAGTTTAAAATGATTAATTGTTCAAAATTTGTAAACCTTTTTTTGGAACACCGAAAATTTTTTTTTTTTTTTTTCACGGTTCCTGAGGAACAGACTTGGTTAAGATATATTCTCATTTGGCTTCTTGTTAAATATCTGCTATGTTGCTTTTTGTGTTCTTGGAGAGGGGAATAGCCATGAATTTTCGGTAAGGGAAGGAGCTGTATCTGATTAAATACTTGTAGTGGAGAATACCTTCCCAGAACAGTGTCAACTGTAAAAATGAGGGCTTTGTGCTGTTAGTTTTTTCCACTTGCAAGCTGCACACACTGTTCATGTGTCTTGGGCTAAGTTCTCACGTTGCATTACTACATGCGTTTTTGTTAAATGCAGGTGGCTTTGTAATGAATTTCAGTTATTTTACACAGTAGCTAGGTAGTTGAAGTCCCCAGTAGGTAAATATAGGCCCCCTATAGGAGTATGCCCCCTGTAAGTAGATGTACCGTACCTGTTAACTAGGTAGGTATCTAGGTCCCCTATTAAGTAGGTAGGTAAACGATCTCACAAAAGTGATTATACCTCTCATATTTTTGTAAATATTGTTTCCTATCTTTTCATGGGACCACACTAAAGATAGGACACTTCGATACAATGTTAAATCGTCAATTGACAACAGTGTAAATTTGGTGTGCCCTCAAAAAGATGCAACACACAGCCATCAGTGTCTAAACCTCTGGCAACAAAAAGGAGTACAATCCTAAGAGAAAATGGGAACAGTTATACCCCAAGTGTCAATATTTTGTTTGGCCACAATTATTTTCCAGCATTTCCTTCACTCTCTTGGGCAAGGAGTTCACTAGAACTTCACAGGTTGCCACTGGAATTCTCTTCCACTTCTCAATGATGACATCACAGAGCTGGTGTATGTTAGAGACCTTTAGGCTCCTCCACCTTCTGTTTGAGGATGCCTCACAGATGCTCAACAGGTTTTAGGTCTTCAGACATGCTTGGCCACTCAAACAACTTTACCCTTATTTTCTTTAGCAAGGCAGTGGTTGTCATGGTGGTGTGTTTGTGGTTGTCATCATGTTGAAATACTGCTCTGTGGCCCAGTTTCCGAAGGGAGGTGATTATGCTCTGCTTCAGTATGTCGCAGTACATGTTGGCATTCCTGGTTCCCTCAATAAACTGTCGCTTCCTATACCTGGCAGAACTCGGGCAGCTCCAAACCATGATGCCCTGCCCCTAAACTTGACTGTAGACCAGACACACTTGTCTTTGTACTATTCACCTGGTTGCCGCCACACATGCTTGACCGCATCAGAATCAAATTTATCTTGGATTACTGGAACCATTTCCTGTTATTTGTAGAGACCATGTCCTGCTTGTCTTGAGCAAAATATTTTTGGGCTCTCTTGTGCCTCGTCTTTAGAAGAGGCCTCCTCCTGGGACAACAGCCATGCAGACCAATGGTCTGAGCACTGACTGGCTGACCCCACCATCATGTTCCATTGTAAGTAGATACAGCCCACTAGTAGGTATAGATCCCTTGAAAGTAGATAAGCCGGTATTTGGCTTTAAAAAAAAAAAAAAAAAACCCCAGGCAGCTTGGGAGTTAATGTCTAGCTTGAGCCAGGATGCATCTCCTGGGTCAGAAGCCTAGGGTTCTGGTCTAGGAGACATAGTGTGACAGGGGGCGTGATAAAAGCTTAGCAGAGTGAGTTGCCGGCCTGTTTTTCTAAATGAGCAGGACAGACAGCCACTTATTAGGAGGGGCGCTGCCCCCCTGTAAATGGCCCTGTGTGTGTTCAGGACATTATGCAGAGCCCACACGATTGGGGCATTTCCTGTGCTTTCAGCTGGGACTGGCGTTCACACGAGTTTACTCTTCTCAAAGGGTATCACTAGTTAAAAACCTTAATGTGCCTCTTTTTAACTAGAAATACACCATGGGCTCCAAGCAGTCCATTACAACTGTATTATGGTTGCTTAAAGGGTTTTTTTTTCACTGCACTTATTAGCTTTAAACATATTGACAAAGGTAAATACAGATTTTACTAAACGTATTGCTGTTCTAAATTTGCTTTAAGGAGATGGAGATTTTATCATCTGCTTGTATACACAAGCTTCCCTAAGTTACCAACCATCTCTCTGCTCAGGGCTTCAGCTGGCCTGTTCAGGATGGTGGTGATACTCCATGATTTGAGTTATCATCAGCACAAGAGTTTATCTGTTACTAACAAACTTTAATGCTTTAGATTTATGTTGCTTTGTGCACTACGGTTTATAAACCTCCTGCGCGCCTATCACTCTGGCATATCAACTGTGCTATTCCTAGCTGATCATGTCAAAGGGGTTTTCTCGCTACAAAAATCATAGTTCAAAAGGAGGGGATCAAAAATCTAAATATGTCTGTCCTTGGTTACCATAAGCAAAGTGCTATGGTTTAAGAAAATGGGGTGTTTTGTTTAGTGTTTGGGAACGAACTGAGAGCTCCGGTCGTGATCGGGGACGTGCGTCTGAGGGAGATACAGGAGAGAGAGCACGACACTGACAGCAAGCAGACGTATGCGTGCGGGGTGAGGTTTGACACTGACAGTAATCGGAGCTCCTACAGCAGAGAGAGAGAGAGCTCATGTGCAGTCCCATGTAAACACAAACGGATAAAGCATATAGTTTTGTTCTGAAGATCTGTAGTAGTCAGAGGTGTAATTATCTGCAGGATATATCGGTGTGTGAGAAAAAAAATCACCCATCTTTCCCAGAGTCCTGAATGTCAAATGCCCATTCTAATTACAAAGAGTGTAGAGAGAGCGAGAAATGCAGATATACACTTTGGAGTTACACTTAGCTTTTCACTTCCAACAACAGCTGAGAACCTCTCACCCTCTTCCCACCCCCGGTTCACATAGAATTAATTCTCTCGTGCACACTTCGGGGCCTGTCTGCAGAGAGAGAAGATACGCCCTGTTGGGAGGAGAAACACGCCCCTCCATTTCACAAGCTCTGGTTAGCAACCAGTATAAAAGGCTGCCAAATGGTGAAACGAGACAATCCCTTTAATCACTTGTATTAAACACCCACAGCTTAACCAGTAACTGTAAGCCTAAAACTGTCTGTGAAGAGCAGACTCTATGAAATAGCATGGTAAGAACACCCCTTTAACTTGATTGTATGTGTTTTTGTTCTGTTTCATATAGAAATCCACCATTCTCTTCTGTTGGCAGAGAATTATGGCTCAAGTCTCCTCTGTTAGGTAGTTTTTTTTTTTTTTTTTTTAAATTGTGTTTATTGAGATTTTCCATAAACAGAAAAAGAAAACAACCAAGAATAGCTGCAGACATCACATTGAATAATTTTCAACACATCCATCAATATACAATATGTACCTTGTATCGATCCAGTAACCACGATGTTGAGACCAATGGCCGATATAAGTCGGTACTTTAGCTAAGACAGATTATATCTAACAGCTGACGATTATGATGTTAGCAAATATTACTGAACAAATCAAATTATTTGAACATATAACAAGAACAAGAAAATCCACCAGATTAGGGTAAATGCAATACAGATGGCTTAAAACCGAGAGGCCTGGAAACGCTACCTCCACTTTAAGAAAATGGATATAGAATAAGATATAGGAAAGGGACCAGGGGGAAATCAATCCCAAGGCGTGAGGCCAAACGGGGCTGTGTAGATATCATGGGTGTGCCTGGCATTCTAGCCTTAATTTTCCTAGGGTCCCAGATAATTCCCCTTCTAGATACCATTTAGTTAGTCGGAAAGGGTATACTATTTTACTGATATCTGCCACAGGGAGAAAGTTTACTATGTAGGGGGTCCATTGTTTAAAGAGAGATTCCGCCCGAGACTCTTTAGCAAGCTCCACTTCTTTCCGTTCCATGCTAAAATAGTATTTTACCTGCGCCCACACTTCTCCTACTTCTGGTATTTTGTCATCTAGCCAATGCTTTAGTAAGGTTCTCTTAGCAGCTAAGAAGACAATATGTAGCAACTTGTGGTGTGTATCCGTCTCCAAGAGGTCATGGAACAAGAAGGCCTTCAGGGAGAGAGGACACGCAATATCCCATTTCTGTTGTATTATAGAATGGAGCTTCCTCCCGAACATTTAGGAATCTGGGCAACTCCACAGCCCATGAGTCAAATCTGATTTCTGCAGACCGCATTTAGGACAAGTCGTCTTGCGTTGGGGAGCTAGTGGGTGCGGTGGGTTTGAAACCGTAAATTGCGTGGTGTATAAACCGAAAATGGGTCTCTTTCCACTTTTCACTAATTACCGCCTTGTTCAGTTTATTCCACCCTTCCAAGATAATTTGAGATATGTTCTGAGTTGGGAACTCTTTATCCCATCTGGAGAAAAGAACATTCTCTCTGTCGTAAGAGTCTGAACATCTAAGTCTGGAGTAGAGAACAGATAGTGTCTGTCGGCTATAGGGTGTTAGCGGTACATTCATGTCGTAACTGGAGTACTCTTGACTTTAGAAAGCTCATGATCTGGGCATAGGTAAGAAAGTGTGAGCTGGGCAGCCTATAGAGCTGTTGCATCTCCACTAAGGAAAGATAGGAGTTCCTGGCCGGGCATAGCAGGTGCCCCACGTTTGTGATCCCCAAATTCCTCCAGTGCGCGAGGTGCTTGTTGTTTAGTCCCTGGGGAAACTCCGGGTGTCCTTCTAGGGGCATATATTTGCTTAACATAGCGGGTAGTCCATGTAGTTTGCGGCATATTTTCCATGTAATAATCGTATCTCTCATTAGGGTACAGGTTCTAATATCGGGAGGAATCTTCGCATATCTAGTGTGTAGAAGTGCCGACAGATTCCACGGAGCAGCTATCAGCGCCTCCAGATCCGTATTAGAATAATAAGAAGTGTTTTTTATCCAATCGAGGCAGTGCCGCAAGTTACAGGCTAGATTATATTTGCTTATATCTGGCATGTTAATTCCCCCATGTATTCTAGGGAGCATTAGCTTTTTGGCTGCGATCCTTGGTCTCTTGCGAGCCCATAAGCATCTAATGAAGCTGGACTGGATAATTATGTCAGAGTGCTTTAGCAATAATGGGATAGTTTGGAAGGGATATAACAATTTGGAGAAGCTCATCATGGGTATGAGATGGGTGCGAGCCAATAATGTGAGGGGCAGTGTGGACCATCTATCCAGGTCCTTGGCAATTTTTAAAATTAGAGGGGGATAATTCAAGTTGTACATTGAGGTGGGCGAACGCCCCACAAGTATCCCTAGGTATTTTATCGAATTCGGGGGGGGGTTTGTAATAAAATATCTTGTTGGGAAAGGGAGATTGGCTTCGCATTTGGGGAGATCCGTAAAATTTCAGATTTGGTTTCGTTCACGCGGAATCCCGCATAGTTCCGAAATATATGTAGTTCTTGGAATAGGGCTGGGAGATCTCGTTCGGGATTCTTAACAAAGAAGATAATGTCGTCGGCAAAGAGTGCCAGTCTGAGTTCTCGGGATCGCACTTTAATGCCTTCAAAGATATTGTTCAAGATCTGATATTTACCTAGGGGTTCGATCGCCAAATTGAAAAGGTAAGGGGAGAGGGGGCACCCTTGCCTCGTCCCATGTTGGAGGGCGAAGGGTTTTGAGATGAAACCAGGGACGCTAATTCTGGCCTCCGGGGTATGGTAGTGCCTTTAAGAAAGTACAGAATGGACCTGTGAGACCTATTCTATCTAACACATTCTCGAGCCAGCCCCAATCCACACTATCAAACGCTTTCTCAGCGTCGATAGTTAGAAACTGGTAGTTTTATGTATGGTTTTTATTATGATTTTCCTAAGCATAATGCTCCTTTCATGAAATAATGATTTACCTTATTGCCAATTGCCGTAATGTGTTCAACTCCTGACTCATTAATGGAGTTAATGGTTTAATTTGTTATATGAATAATTGCCATTAGAACTCCTGCACTTCGATTAATTATATGCTGTGCAGAACCCATTCAGTTTTGTTATTTTCCGTCAATAAGTGTTGGCTTATTATTCTTTAATCACTTGCTCTTCAATACTCCATTGTTTCGGTATGCTTGCCACTGAATTTTCTGTAACAAATCTTAAATGTGTAAATATACACATGACGTGTTTCACAGCTTTTGAAGTACTGCATTGATCACAATATATCCGTCCTACAGCAAAAAAAAAAGGCCTACTCCTCCACAGTATAGAGCTGCAGGGACTCTGTGCCCTCATAGTGGCAGCATTTACATGGTGTATGAGTCATATATCTGAAGTTTGCACTTCAGATGCAAAAAAATTGAAGCATTAATGTGTACTGTTCTTTTTTTTTTTTTTTTTTTTTTTTTTTTTTTTTTTTTTTTTTTTCCTCCTGCATATTAAATACACACTTCAGATGTATAACACAGGTGCAAAGACACAGTCCCTTTTACTCTAGGTTTCTTTGGGGCAAATGTATGTCAAATATTCTTTTTAAAGCATACGTGTATTATATATTGAGAACTATGAGAGTTCATAGCTCCAGGCTTTTTCCCAGCTTCATAAATACACTGTTTTGGGGTACCGTTTGACTTTGTCATGTCTTTTACACCGCACACCTGAACCCATAATACCTCTCCTGTTTCCACAACCTTGAATCAAAACAAATGTTCATATATGTCCAGCAGCGTCTTTTCAATGTCTTCTGCATCTGCATACAGTCAATCTATGGCAGAGAAGTCTCGCCACTCACAATGGGCACAAGCACCTGAAGAGTGTTGTTGGGTAGGGAAACTGGGAGGTGTGTGGTGTGTGTGTTTTTTTTTTTTTTTTTTTGTGTAATAGGAGCCTATATTGTCCAGCACTGTCCGAACTCTCTTGGGCATGAAGTTTACTATAGGTTCGTGGGTTGCTACTGGAATATTCTTCAACTCCATGACGACATCACTACTGGATGTTAGAGACCTTGTGCTCCTCCACCTTCCATTCAAGGATGCTTGATTAGGGTTTGGGTCTGGAGTCATGCTTGGCCAGTCCAGCACCTTTACCCTCCTTTTTTTTAGCAAGACACTGGTCGTCGTGGAGGTGTGTTTGACTATCATGTTGGATTACTGCACTGTGACCCAGTTTCTGAAGGTACAGGATCATACTGTGCTTCAGTATGTCACAGTACTTGTTGGCATTCATAGTTCCCTCCATGAATTGTAGCTCCCCACAGCAAGCAGCACTACTGCAAACATAAGCCATGATGCTCTCAAAAGCATGCTTGTAGGCAAGACACACTTGTCTTTCTACTCCTCTCCTGGTTTCTATCTTGTTCTCATCAGGGCACAGAAGATGGTTTCAGAAATCCAAGTCCTTAGTTTGCTTGTCATCTGCAAACTGTTTGCAAGCTTTCTTGTGCATCATCTTTAGAAGAGGCTTCCTTTTTGGAAGACATCTATGCGTAACAGTTTGAAGTGTGGGGTGTATAGGCTGAGCACTGACGGGCTGAACCACCATGATTTTAACTTCTGCTCCATGCTGGCAACACTCAAATGTTTTGAAAAAACAATCTTTGGATATGACACGGAGTACATGCACGCAACGTCTTTGATCGACCATGCCGATGCCTGTCCTGAGTGGAAGCTGTCTTATTAAACTGCTGTATAGTCTTGGCCACCATGCTGCAGTTCAGGCCATCTTTATGTAGAGGAACAATTCTTTTTTTTTTTCAGATCCTCAGACAACTCTTTGGCATGAGATGCCATGTTGATCCAGTATGAGAGTGTGAGAGCAATAATCCCAAATTCAACACACCTGCTCCTTATGCCCACCAGAGACCTTGTAAGACTAAGTCATATGACACCAGGGAGGGAAAATGTCAAATTGAGCACAATTTGTCCATTTTCACTTAGCTGTGTACTCCCTTTTATTGCCAGTGGTTTAGACATTGATGGCAGTGTGTTGTTTTGAGGGCATACCGAATATTCACTGCCTGCTTTCCATTGTATCAAAGTGTCATTTCTTCAGTGTTGACCCATAAGATATAATATATTTACAAAAAAAGATTACCTCACAAAAGTGTGTATACCTGTATATAGTCGCGTGTTTGGGGGTGGTTTTTATATTCCAACCTACTATGGGAATTTATATATTTACTAGGGGATATTATATATTTACTAAGGGGATATATACCTATCTACTGGGAGGTATAAACCTACCTACATAATGTAGGGTGGGGTTATACCAATCTACTGAGGGGGGCCTATTTACCTAGCTGCGGAGGATTATATTCTTGCCTATCTACTGAGGGGGCCCATATACCTGCTTATCTACTGGGAGGTCTATATACCTAGCTACTGGGGGGCTATATTCCTACCTACCTTGCAGAGGCTTGCACTTTATTACGGCAGAGGTTCATGCTCTATTCACTTTTAGATTTTTGTCACGACACACAAGTAGAGAGGAGCCAATCCTGGGGAGTTCTAGAGTGGCAGTAGCCTGGAACTTGGGGCTTAGTATAACGTTTGTTTTTTTTCGCAGCCTGGCCCCATTTCATATATATTTTCTTTCACTAGACCAGGCATCCGTCATGCCAAGTAGATAACCTGCTGTGGTCCACAGAAATGAAAAGCCATTGTCTGAGGGGAGGAGGGCCCAAGCTAAAGTTTTTTGCACCAGTACCCACCAGCCTTTAGCTATACCCCTGCTCTCAAAACTCTGCTTCTCACATCATTCTCTCAAAAATTCTCTTGTGTAATCATTTTATTCTGATATTTTGATATCACAACACGTCAGACATCCACCATTACAAAGGTCAAAAGCTACCTACATTAACTCTGCTGCCAATGCAATGTCATATGAGCAGTTTTTACCCTAAACTACGGTCTTCTCCATTCCTTGTAGATTGTAAGCTCTCACAGGCAGGGTGATTTCTGCTGTACCAATCGATCACTCATTAAGCTCATGTTTATTGCACTTGTTTTTATTCTTTTATGTTATAATTTATACTTAAAAGGTAGTGTGAGAAACCAAAAAAATAAGGACCTATAATGTAGGAATACTAAAGATAAGCAGTAACTATCTGTCCCAATACAGTTTGTGAACTTCTTACAGACACTGTTAGATCTCATAATACCGCCTTGTTGAATCTTTCTCCTCACTGGGCTAGTGAATGGAGCAACAGTTGCAAGGCGTGCTGTTTGAAAACCTACATGTCCCGCAAAAGCCTCTTCCTCCCAGCTGAGCTGTTGTTGTTGTAAAGTTTCCATAGAGTATGAGTGTGTAATTCTATGTATAATAACTGAGAGAGAATCTAAAAAAAAATCAGAATCTATTGTATATATATATAATTTATTTTATGATAATAATATTATCACATAAACAACACACACACAAAATTTTACAAGTTTCCCCACCTACAAAGAAAGAATGGAGACGTCTGTAATTTCTATCGTATGTTTATTTCAACTGAGAGACCGAATCTAAAAAAAAAAAATCCAGAAAATCTCATTGTATGATTGATTTTATAAATTTAGCTTTTTATTGCATGAAATAAGTATTTCATACAATAGATAAACAGAACTTTAAAGGGTTTTTGCCACGAAGTAAAATTGATGTGGGAAGCTTGCAAATTAAATCATTTTCATCATTATCCAAATTCTGGATCGTTTTTGTTGCTCCTTTAGTGATCCATTGTTTACGGCTCGTCTCCAGGGGATACGATCAGTCTTGCTGCACATGCACAGACCTCCTCTGCTCTCAGGCAGCTACTGAGTATTCAAACCCCAGGTGCTGTCATTCTACTCCGGTCCTCTGTACTCCTTAGTAATTAGTCAAACCGTACAAATAAAAAATAAAAATAAAAAAACTCCGTGAAGTATGTGCATTGATAAAGGGGGAAAAAAATCCACAGGTTTGGATCC
Organism: Phyllomedusa bahiana; assembly: GCA_025379985.1. Classification (NCBI taxonomy): domain Eukaryota; kingdom Metazoa; phylum Chordata; class Amphibia; order Anura; family Hylidae; genus Phyllomedusa; species Phyllomedusa bahiana. The sequence goes on from JAODAL010009012.1 coordinate 83,742, forward strand.
TGCAGGGATTTGAACCGAAGACCCTTGTGCGGTAAGACAAAAACTGAGCTACAATGTAGCTACTCATGGCTGTATACATTAACAGACACTTCTTTGACTGGAGAGGAAATAAATGGTGATGTCACATGTGCAATGCAAACAAATCACACACAAACACACACACACACACACACCCTTCTGAGCACACAGAGCTGAAGAGCTGGATACAGGAGGTATGAACCTCTTTAATGTTTGGTGCAGAAACCTTTGTTTGCAATTACCTAGGTCAGGCATTTCCTGTAGTTATTCAGAGTTTGCACACTGCAACAGGGATTTTGGTCCACTCCTCTGTACAGCTCTATTCCAGATCTTTGAAGGCTGTCGCTGGGCTGCATTTGAGTTTCAGCTCCGTCTAAAGGTTTTTGATGGGGTTCAGATCTGGAGAATGGCTATGCTACTCCAGGACCGTGAAATGCTTCTTACTCCTTAGTTGCTTGACTGTGTATTTCGGGTCGTTGTCCTGCTGTAAGACCCAGCCACCACCCATTTTTAATGCTCTTATTAAAGGAAGGAGGTTGTTGGCAAAAATCTCGCCATACATGGCCCCATCTATCCTCCTTTCAATACGGTGCAATTGTCCTGTCCCCTGGGATGGTGAGATGGTGTTTTTGCGGTTGTACTCCTTCCTCTAAACATGGCAAGTGGAGTTGATGCCAAAAAGTTCTATTTTGGACTACTCTGACCACACGACGTTTTCTCATGCCTCCTCTGGATCATCCAGATGGTCATTGATTAACTTCAGACAGGCCTGGACATGTGTTAGCATGAGCAGGGGGACCTTGTGTGCCCTGTAGAATTTTAATCCATGAAGGCGTAGTGTGTTTGTAACGGTAATATTTTGAGACACTGGTCCCAGCTCTATTCAGGTCATTGACTAGGTCCAACTGTGAAATTCTGGGCGTGATTCCTGACCTTTCTCAGAATCACCCTTACCCCATGAGGCGAGATCTTGCATGGAGCCCCAGACCGAGGAAGATAGTCTTGTGTGTGTTCCGTTTTCTAGTAGTTGTGCCAACAGTTGTTGGCTTCTCACCAAGATGCTTGTCTATTGTCCGGTAGTCCATCACAGCCTTGTACAGGTCTACAATTTTGTCCAATATATATCATAGGTCCATAGAAATCCTTAGATGTCTTCATAAAACTGACTACTGTCTATTTCCTCACTGCCCTCTGGGACTGCATAATCTAAATAAGGAAAGGACTTTATTCCGCTAACACTTGAGTATACTACCTTTTTTCTTTATACACTTAAATTTCATGAAGTTTGTTATTTAGACTAAGGATTTCTATTACCTATGACCTATATATTGGACTGATAAATGGTGAAGGGCTTCCATATAGGTCCTAGGTAGTACTCCAAAAGTTTTTTTATTTTAGTGGCGATTTATAAAATCTAAAGGTCTACAATTTTGTCCCTGGTGTCCTTAGCTCTTTGGTCTTGGCCATGGTGGAAAGGTTGGAGTGTGATTGCATAAAAGACCCCTGTTCACACACTGTCGGATAACAAGTTCAAACAGGTGAAATTAATAGATGTAATGAGTGCAGAGTAGGAGAGCTTCTTAAAGAAAACTAACAGATCTCTTAGAGCCTGAAGTTCTTGTTGGTTGGTATGTTATCAATACTTATTTCATGCAATACAATGCAGATTAATTATATAAAAATCATACATCAAAAATCATCCCCCAGAGAAAATGAGTAGACTTTTCTAATTAAAGGTATTTAGGATTTTTTTTTTCATTATGACATGTAGGTTTATGTAATTTTTCTTTTCCTGGAGAACCCCTTTTAAACCTCTTTTCATGTATACAGGGAGTACTTTGCGCTTTTAAAATAAATGCGCATTTTTTTTTTGTGTGCATCTAACTACATATAATGCCAAACAGCTAAATTTTTGTCTCATCTGACCCAATCACTCACAGAATCATCCAGGTGTTCATTGGCAAACTTCAGACAGGCCTGCACATGTGCCTTCTTGAGCAGGGGGAACTTGTGGGCACTGCAGGATTTTAAACCATTATGGCGTAATGTGTTACCAATGGGTTTTCTTGGCGACTGTGGTCCCAGCTGCCTTGAGATCATTAACAGGTTCCCCTTCTCCTTCCCTCCCCCCATGTAGTTTTAGGCAATGTTCACACAGCATATTGCCGACGTAATTGCGGGGACGGATTTCGCCCCGCAATTATGCCGGCTGCCGTGCAGCATGGTCGGGGGTCCGGCAACTCGCCGGCCCCATAGGCACTCACTATTCACGGCGCATACACGCCGTAAATAATGTGCATATCACTTTCTCCCCCCTCGGCGTATTCGCTGAGCGGGGAGAAGAGACGGAATCCATAGTACTCTGAGAACTGTGGATTACCGTAATGACTGGGACGGATTCCAGCCGTATTGCAGCACAAATACAGCGCGCAATACGGCTCCAATCCGTCCCAGAATAAGCCGTGTGAACGAGGCCTTAGGCTGATCTCTCACCTTAGTCCCGATGTCTGTTTACAGTCCTTTTGTATTTCTTCCAACAGTTATCTCCTTCTCACCCAGCGTCTGTCTTGTAGCCCATTCCAGCTTTGTGGATGTCTATGATCTTGTCCCTGACTTTCTTAGAAAGCTCTTTGGTCTTGACCATGTTGTAGAGGTTAGAGTCTGACTGATTAATCGAGTCTGTGGACAGGAGTCATTTAGGCTATGTTCACACGGTGTATTTGCAGGGCGTAATTACGCCGTGTGGACGGGAGCGGGGGAGTGAGCGGGGGGCCGGCACTTCGCCGGCCCACAGACAGTCACTGCTAGCGGCGCGTATACGCCGCTAGAAAGGGACATGTCAATTATCTCCCCGCCGGGCGTGGAGAGGAGACGTAATCCATAGTTCTCTATGAGAACTGTGACTTACCGTAATGAATGGGCCGTTTTTGGCGCACTTCGGCGCGTAATTACGGCCCAAAATATGGCCCATTTTAAGCCGTGTGAACATGCCTTTATAAAGGCAACTATGCAAGACAGCTGTGTTTAATGCAGGTAACGAGTTGATTAGGAGCGTCTAACTCTTCTGTAGTAAGAACTATTAATGGTGGGTAGGGGATAAGATACTTATTTCTCTCAGCAAAATGTAATAAATTTAGATAATTTATACAATGATTCTCTGGATTTTATTTTGGATATTCTATCTATCAATGATAAAATTAACCTGCCCTTAAAATTATAGACTGTTCATATCTTTGTCAGTGGGTAAACTTAAACAATCGGCAAGGGATAAAATGATTTCCGTGTGTGTGTGTGTGTGTGTATGTATGTATATATATATAAAATATAATATATATATATATATATATATATATTATATATATATATATAATCTCTCAATCCAGGCAGTGCCCACCAAGTTATAAACAAGACAGGTTCTTTATCCATTTGTATGTAAATTGGAACACATTTTTTAAGTTTAACTTCAGCCAATTGTTTTCTTTCCTTTTTCCAACACTTGGATAGTATAGAGAATGTAATGTTTATTTTGCGGCCTGTGCTTTTTGCGGCCTCCCTTTCTGTCAAGAAAAACCATTTTGGTAATGCACAACCTGGTTACGTGAGTCTGTGGGGAGCTCGGTGGAAGGGCTTTCATTCCCATATGAGGCTTCAGTGAATCCACAGCACACCTCACCTTGAATTGATTAAATGTTTATCATTTGTTTACAGCAAACACCTAGGTTAAGAGGAATGGTGCAACAATCAAGTGAGATACTGCAACTCCTAAGTATTTTCGGCCAGGGTTGGCCACCTTTTGTGTTTCGTTTGGGAAAGAGTCTGGTGACACATGTTGCATGCTATACACTGCAGCCATTTACATTGATAAAGTAGCATGGGACAGCCAGGCATGCGGCTGACGAAAATGAGGCATGACTTGGAGAACAATGTTATGAGTCCCATCCAACAATGGTCTCTGTTCTTAAAGTGGTGTTCTCACCATGCTGTTTCTCAAAGCCTGCTATTCACTGGCAGCTTCAGAGCTGCATTTTCTGGTTAGGCTGTGGGTCGTTTTACATTTGTGATTGGCAGATCCACTCTGCTGTTCCTAGCTGAGACTATTACAGTAACATGAGTGCAGGTGGTTTGCAAACTGTAGTGCACAAGACTATAGAGTGCTAAAAGGCTTAAGTTTGTCAGTAACCTAAATAAAAAAGCTCCTGTGCTGGAGATAAAACACAGCAGGGAGTGACTTGCCATGGTTGGACAGGGCTGCTGGAGCAATGAAAGCAGGGAGAGAAGGTCGGTAACCTAGAAAAGCTTATCTAAACAAATAGAAGATAACATTTTCTATAGATCTTAAAGCAAAATCAGAACAGCAATGTATTTGGTTATGGTTATTTACATTTGCCTATGTGTTTAATCAATGTGGTGAGAAAGCCCCCTTTAAGTATGAGTCAGATGTTTGTAACTCAGGAACTGGCTGTGTGTGTCTTGGCTGATGGCCAATTAAAATGACAAATATAAAAGAAACTACCCTTCCTTCATTCCACCACTGGGTATCCCTGGCCTTCTGTTTACTTTCCTCTTCTTGCAAACGGGAACATCCCTGCTGCGATGCTCACATGCCTCTGCTTTAGTGTTGAGCGATTTATTATCGACAAAGTTGAAATCGGCACGGTTTTTATGTTGATCAGATTTTTTCGATCACGCGATAATTTAGGTGAAAATCTGTGCATAATCTATTAATATCGCGCCATTTTCAGCGCTTCCTGTCATTTTGGCGGCCAGCAAATCTGCTTAGTAGAGCAGGGTGAGCTGTGTGTGCGACGTCATGACTGGGATGCGTATGGTTGCGATTTGGGCTGGAAAAATCACATGACCTCGTTTTACATAGAACAGCCCTTCTTGTTCATGATCAGTGTGTGTCAATGTCTCATAGGAGTAGGACGTGCTCTCGGTCTCTGTCATACAGCTCAGCAAACGGCTCAGCAAACAGCTCAGCGAAATTGTTCTATTTGTTCACACAGACAGCTATGCTTTTAGCTGTGAACATTAGAACTTAGGTAGATTAGGATTTGCAGATTTAGGTATTAGGGTAGAATTTTAAAGGGATCTAGCCCTGCAAAGTCACGGGGTGAGCGAGGGGGAGGGGGGAGCGGGCGAACACAGACAAGCTCTTTAAAGGATACTGGATATTGTGCAGCCCAGACTTTGTTTAGACATTGCATTGCAATGGCTTTTTATTAACCGTTTTCTGTTGAAATATTACTTGTATGTTGGGCAGCCTGAACTTATATTAGGGTACAGATCTTTTCTAGTAACTGCAGGTGTATTTGTTAGGTGCAAAACTCCACTTTTATTATCCGTATACATTTCAGATAGGTGTTTTTTTTTTTTCACTTTTGCCCAGTCCAGCTTTGTTGATAGAGGCACCTTGCACTTAAATTTGAATACAGCAATTTTGTTTTGATTTGAGGGATTTCAGAATAGCTGTGATTTGCCGTCTTTTAATAAGAGACTTTCCGAAACTCTTCCATACCTTCTCAAATTTTTATCTTTCTGAACGTAGAGCGAAATGCAGGTGGTAAGCGAGCAAAGAGAGGGGTAGGACATGGAGGTAGAGGTACGAGAGAAGGTGCTCCTTCCAGTGCTGGCGACAACAAGCAAGTCAGTGGATCGTCGGTTGCAGGACCGTCAGGCCGGTCATCGCTGGGTCAGGGCCCTGTTAATCTCAGTAACGAACAGCGTCGCCAATCTGTTCTTCAGTGGTTAATGCAACCTGAATCCAGCAGTCTTACCTCCTAGTCCTCCCAGTCACGGCCACATATGTCGTCATCAGCATCTGTCCAACATGAAGCGAAGGCAGCCCAAATGTCAACTCGTGTACCCACCACTGTGGATAATCCATTTTCTGAAGACCTCTTTGATGACAAAATGCGGTTGGGGTCAGAAGGCATGTTAAAAAATCAAGAGGCCAAAGAGGATGCTTTTGTCTGCTCTGACGCCCAGTTCTTGATGCCATCAGAGGAGGATAAGGAAGCCGGTCAATCGGCAAAAATCCCGGCGGTCGGCAACGCCTTGCAGTCCTTCTTGCTTTGTAGCCCGCAGCTCCTGGATGCAGAATGTCAGGACGACCAAGTCACCTGTGTTGATGATGATGATGAAGACTTTGCGGATCCAACGTCGTCTTTTCAGCAGAATTTGCTTGCGAGCGCTTCATCACTGGACGAGGAGGAAGACGATGGGGTAGTGTCAGTACGGGTCCCGCCTCAAAAAGGGAGAGGGCGGTCGCAGAAGTCCGCTGATATGATTCCGCCAGCCACGGTCAGCGCAAACCCTGCTCCTCTCATCGCCGTCAAAAAGGTCCAGGACCTCTCAAGCCTGGGCCTTCTTTGAGCAAGCCTCTGATTCACCCAGCGATGTCATATGCCGCCTTTGCCGTAAACGCATAAGTAGAGGCAAGAACCTTAGGTGGTTAACCACCACCAACATGTCTAGTCACATGCAGCGAATGCATGAGTTGAAATGGAGGCAACACTTGGCCAAAAAAGGCCAGACCGACGCCGGGCTTCCAACCACTGTCACACCCTCTGTCTCTACCTCCTCCTCCTCCGCCACTTCCAAGCGTTCCTCAGCTGCCCATGTCTCAGTCATGATCAGGGATCGTCCTCCGCTTCAGCCTCCACCGTCGCCCGAGTACCACCAGCAAAACCAGAGACCCATCCTACCCCAGTTTGACGACCTGCATGCCGTACAGCGGCCAGTCTAGCAGCCAGCCTTCTGTCTTCCTGGTTTGGGAGCAGAAGAAACACTTTAACCCAAACCATCCCAAAGCCAAAAGCCTGAATGTCGGCATTGCCAGGCTTTTGGCCTTGGAAATGTTGCCTTTCCGTCTGGTGGACACAGATGGGTTCCGCCACGTCATGGCCCTCGCCTGCCCCAATACCAGATGCCGAGCAGGCATTTCTTTGCCAGAAAAGCCGTCCCTGTCCTGGCCAGCCACGTGTCATCTAAAATTTCAAGCGCGTTGTCTGCATCTGTGGCCGGAAAAGTCCATCTGACCACCGACACATGGACTAGTAAGCACGGCCAAGGCCGCTATATCTCTGTGACAGCTTGCTGGGGGGATGTCTCTGGTGGTGACGGTGGCTCTCAGGCTCGGCGCACGCTCTTCAAAACCGCAGGGATGGTGCAGGGTTCTTTCCCCCCAAGGTCCTCTGGTGGCATCACGGGCCCAGAGAAACAAGGCCGTGTTGAAATGAATCTGTCTTGGAGACCATCCACACACAGGTCAGGAGCTGTGGACGGCTCTCCGCAAAGAGACCGAGCGCTGGCTGGGTGACAAGAACCTTGTGCCAGGCAAGGTGGTGTGTGATAACGGGCGAAATCTGCTGCCCGCCCTTAAGATCGGTAGGCTGGAGCACATCCCTTGCCTGGTACATGTCATGAACCTTGTCGTCCAGAAATTTCTAAAGAGCTACCCAGGTCTGGACTGCCTGCTGAGGAAGGTTCGAGGTCTGAGTTCGCACTTCCGCCGTTCGCACCCTGCTTCGTCCCGCCTGGCTGCGTTGCAGCGTCAACTTGGCCTCCCCATCAACAGTCTCATTGTTGACGTGGCAACACACTGTAATTCCACCCTCCACATGCTCCAGCGATTGTGGCAGCAGCGCAATGCCATTACGCAGTACGAAGTGACACATGGCCTGACGAGCAGCGGTGCGGACCTCGGGGTGTTGAGCCACCGAGAGTGGAGGCAGGTGAAAGAGCTCTGCACCATCCTTGCCAGTTTTGAAGAAGCCACCAAAATGGTCAGTGCGGACAATGCCCTTCTCAGCATGAGCATTGTGGTGATCTTAGTTCTGGAACGATCGTTGGACACTCTGAAACATCAGGTCCCGCCAGCGACGGAGGAGGAGACGGACACAGATGCGGACACGGAGCCTTTCTCTCCGTCGAATCCACAAGGCCCGACAGTTTCTCATTTTTATCGGTCTTCATTAGGCTGTGGTTCGGGATCCAGGGCTAGTGCAAGGCGGCGCATCAGCTCTCGGGGTGCATCATCTGAGGCAAGTCAGGGCTGTGTTGAAGCTGTGCCGGAGGAAGCGGAGGAGGAGGTATTCCTAGACACCGACGTCCCTGCCTTGGAAAGAGGTTGGCGTGAATTTGAGGAGGAAGATGAGGAAGATCAGTTTGCTAGTGCCCCTCGACCCAGAGACTTGGGAAATCAAGGCTCCATCTCTCACATGAGTGCTTGGATGCTCCATTTCCTCCAACATGATCCTCGCATTAAGGCCATCAAAATGAACAACAGTTACTGGGTGGCCACCCTCCTGGATCCTAGGTACAAAACAAAACTCAGCCCTTTCCTTCCACCCACCCAAATAGAGAGTAAAATGCAGGAAATGGAGACCATGCTGATTGATCAACTGGAGACATCTGTTGCGTCTGCTTCACGTTCTTCTAATGTCACGGTGGAACAACATCAGCGACGTGACAGCAGTAGAGTGCCAAGTAGCCATAGCGGCAGCAGCAGGCAAGGTGGCAGAAGCCTAATGGGTGACCTCTGCAATCTTTATTTACCACCTCACCAACGCATGCAATGTAGGGCACACATCCAACACAGAGAGACCAGCTTAAGATCATGGTGCACGACTATCTGCTTCTCAACACCAATGTTTTTGTATGTGTTCCGGACCCAATAGATTTCTGGGTATCCAAAATGGACGAATGGCCCGAGCTCGCTCGCCACGCCATAGAGGTGTTGTCCTGCCCAGCAACCAGCGTCATATCTGAGTGGACCTTCAGCACAGCTGGAGGAATCATTTCAGACAAACGCATCCGGCTTTCCACAGATAATGTGGATCGATTGACTTTCATCAAGATGAATCTGGCATGGATCTCTGATGTTTTGGCCCCAATTGCCGAGGTCAAGGATTAGTTGCTGGTCTACTTCACATTCCTCTTCAAACAGAAATGGTCCTCTTGAAAACTTTTTTTTAAAAATGATCATTTCTTACTGCAATTTTTATTCTCAGTTCCCAACCGTTTATTTTGCTGTGAGGAGACTGTAAAAGACAGCAAGGTTTCATGACAACACCGTATTCCATTTACTCACTTTATCTTAAGAAGTTTTCGCATTGTCAATGGTTTTGAGGTCATGTTGCTGTGAGATACAGTTTATAATTATGGTCCTTTGGAACAGAAATGTGGTTTCTAAGTGGCATTTCTCCTAAACCATTTTTTTTTTTTTTTTTTTTAAATTCAAGAAAGTTTTATTGATGGAAAAGATAATGACAAATACAAGCTGGAGGTACAATCCGCGGAATGCGGACATAAAAATTTGTAGTAAAAAAAGTCAACAATGCAAAAAGGACCACAAGAATGCAACATCTTAGATACAGCAAATTTTCCCCGATCTCGATTGCTCCCTCCCCATTTTTAACAGTGGCTGAAAAGTCTTTTTTTTTTTTTTTTTTTTTTTTTTTTGGGTCATGCTGCTTTGAAATGCAGCAATACTACAGGCCCTATTATAAAAAAAAATGTTTCTAACAGACATTTGTTCTTCACAATTGTCAAGAGTGGCTCAAGGGTGATGGTACTGTCAAACAGGAATAGGTAGGACACTTAATGGACACATATTGCAAAATGACTTGTTTTTGCAAGATCTTTAAAATAGCTAGCAATTCCTGTAGTGAGACAACCCATTTAATACAATTAAAATAAAGAGAAACAAAGACGTGGTGGGATTCCATCCTATTTTAAAAATGGTGTTTTCACCACCGAAACCTACGTGGACCACACTTTACCGTTTAATTGGTGTACAGCCAAAATACCCTATTTGGGGGTATCAATATCAAGGCTCCCTACCAGTCTATACAAAGATAACATCACACCCTATATAACCTCGCTGGAAACGAGGCTACATGCGTGGAGGCAACTACCGTTGTCCTATGTGGGTAGGGGAAACTTGGTCAAATTGGTGGAATTCCCCAAGCTACTGTATCTCCTACAAATCCCCTTTCCCCTTTATATCAGGCGTAAGGATGAGATACGCATGAATGCACTCTTCCCCCTATTAAACTGGGCGGTAAAAGGCCTCGGATTCCGCTAATAATTTTGCAGCAGCCCCAAGGACAACGGGGGTATTAACTTTTCGAACATTCGAGCATTCAATGTGGCTGCGCTGATTCGTATGGCAGCAGATTGGTTGCAAAATACCCTTTAGTATACACAGACACCAGGCGGAGCAATCGTCTCTAGGGAAGATCTCACTAGCAAATTTTATGCATCTGCCCCAGCATCAAATCCCAGAACAGATTAACGCCTATCCACTCGTATTTTCAACATGGCGGGGCTGGCAGAAATTGAGGTCGCTCCTTGGGCTACATCCCCATGCCTCTATGCTTCGTACATTAAATAGTAAAACCAGATTTCCAGAAGGGGGAAATCCACATAGGGGCTTCTACAGTTTGGGGGAAAGGGGGGAAACCTATCGGTCTACGATTTTAATAGATGCAAAAAAAGCATAGGGTCTTACAATTTGAGGAACTAAGAACTAAAATTCCGGAGGCAGGGGTCTCCTTTCCCATATCTATGTGCCCGCCCGTTACACCCAAAAGCTGATTCCCCCATTCACCGGAGAGAATGGGATCCTTCAAACGTAGGGCTCTTTCTCAAGAAAGCAACTGAAAGGGGCTGATTAAACCCCCTATTTCAAAGCCTTTACATACACCATTAGACTTTTTTAGGCTCAACTATGGCACTTGCGAAATGGGCGGGAGATGACCCCAGTTTTGGAGGTCTACATGCTACTTGCAGCGTTGACCAACAGTCGCAAATTCTTACCCTCAAGTAGGTACTGGGAGATGTCCCTCCAGTTGTACCACAGGGCATACATTACCCCGTCAGGGGATACCCATGGGCATTTTTGAGAGCAACAGATGCTTCCGATGTGGTGCTCTGGAAGCGGATATCTTTCACTGCTTGTGGAGCTGCCCGGTGATCCAAAATTTTTGGGACCGAGTGATGACATTTACAAGGACGCACTTGATTAACTAATGTCCCAAACAACCCTCTATGGGCCATATTCGGCCATGTAGATACCCAGATGACCCCATGTGAACCAGGAAGCAGGAAATTATTATATATGATCTCAGCGGCAGGCGTCAAAACCCATCTTGAACACATGGATACATGAGTCAGTGCCTCCTTTTAAGATGTTCTTGGAGAAATTGTCTTGCATACTGAAAATGGATTGGGTGGAGGCCTTAGACAGGAAGGAGACTCATGTCCAAATATTTTTTCAAGTTTGGGGCAGTTTTATCCCTCTGCTCCCACAGAGAATACGAGAAGCCATCAAAGAATGTTTTAGCTTTACCACATGGTTCCAAGAGCAGATATTGATTGGCGAGGCTCCAATATAAGGGACTCGGAGATTTGGTATATCCAGAGGATGGGAATCATGGATTAGCATCTACAATATTGTTTTGGGGAAACCCAAATTGGGTGGCCCTGCCCGAATTTGGACAAAATTTAGGTTTGGAAAAAGGGGAGCCCCATAGATTGTCATTTCTAAACCCAAAAAAGGGGGTTGGGGGGAGGGCCCCGGGGGAATGGGAGCACTTTTTTTGGTATGTTTTTTTTGTTTTGTTTTGAGGCCCAGGGGTTGTAACAGTCTTCTTGGGTTTTCCCTGACTTTTTTTTTTTTCTGTCATTAGAGAGCCTAGCTTTTTGGGTGAGGCTAGAACTGACGGGTTTTAAAAAATAAGGGAAAATAAAAAAAAAACCCTTTTAAAAATCTAAAAAGCACCTGATTTTTTACCCATAACTAATTTGTTACTGTTTGATATTAGGCCCCCATAGTTTTGACATTTATCCCTGAAAAAAGGGCTTGGGGAAACCGCGGGTAGGGGGGGCTCCCGGGCTAGTTTAGTGTGTTTTTTTTTTTGGGAAATTTTGGGATATAAGGGAAAAAATTTGTTTAAAGCGGGAGGATGCAAGTTTTAAAAATATCCAAATGTTTGAAATTAATTTTTTGACAAAATTTTCAAAAAGTTACCCCATAACTTATAACTTTAGTTTACTTTGGGATCCCAATAAAGCATTTTGAAAGAAAAAAAATTGTATTTCTAGAATTTTAAAAACTAAAAAACTTTGGGAGTACAAAAAAACTTTTGGAAAAAAAAATTCCCTCAATTGTACAAGGGAGGTAAAAGGAAGAACCTTGACCAGAAAAAGTAGGTTTTTTCAGGGACATGGGGGTTATGGACACGGACAAAAGAACAAAGAACAAAAACAATTTTTTCCCACACGTTGGTAAAATTTAGGGAAAAAAAAAAGCCAAGAAAAAGGGCAAACCTGGGGGGGAACAGGGGTTAACCAAACCCGATTTCCCCAAATGAAGTCAATTGGGGTCCGCACTCATACGGGGGGTCAAGCGCTACCCCCGGGGGCCTTCCCTTTAAATTACTTTAGGAAGGCCCGGAGGTCTTAAACCCCCCACTTCCGGTTCCCGGGACCTTTCTTCAACACATTTTTTTCGTTGCTGCGTTTGAAAAGGGCCCTTTTTACCGGGGTTAATAAAATGACCAACGCCAGCCTTGGGGTTTACCGGGACCCACGTAACTCCGGCCCGGGAGCTGAAATCCGGGGTTAACAGATGGCTGACGGCCGCACTGACCTTTTAAACCCTTAGGTGCAAACAGGGGGAGCTTAAAAATTTTTTTAAAAAAACCCGATTTTGAAAAGGTGATTTCTGTTTAGGTTAAGGGGGTGTCAAAAAAAGGGGTCCAAAGGGCCCCTTTACCCCAAATTTTCAAAAAATTTAGGGGGTTTTAAAAATTTTTTGGGGCTGGAAATCCCCATGGGGTGCCTCATTTTGAAACTCCCGGGGAAATTCCCGTCCCCCAAACACTGGGGAGAAGTTTTTTGGAGGAAAAATGAAACCCTTACTTGATTTGGCTGAAAAAAACCCCTCAGAAACCAGGAGGGCAAAATGTCCCTTTTCAACCCCAAAAAGTGTTTTGGGGATGAATTTGGGGCATTTTTTATTTTTTCGGGGTTTGTGGACCAATTTTTAAAACCCCAAAGGGAGGTTTTTTTGGGGCTCTGCCTGTGGGCCCAGGACAGGATAGTCAATTTTTCAAATAAACTAAAATTTATGGTTCAAAAGACTCCCTTTCCCCGCCCCTTTTTTTAAACTTGGGTTTTGACCGGTTTTGGTTTAATTGCGGGGGGCAGGGGCAGATATAATCCCCTTTTCCAGTTTCAACTAAAATGGTGGTTGAAACTCCTTTTTTCCGGACTTTTTAAAATTTTTGGGGGTCATGCAGGTTTGGGGGGCCCCATGGGTGCTTCCAGGGCAGGGGTTATTCAATGTCCAGGTTAAGTAAAATGATTCAAAACAAAAATGCCCTTTTTCACTTTTTTTTAATTTTTTGGGGTGAAGGGGGTTTAAGGGTCAGGGGTTTTTTGGGGGGACCCAAAACAGGGAAAAGTAAAGTTGTGGGGATTTTTTTTTTCTGTGGGGTTTTATAAACCCCAAGGGGTGTTGCCGGGGAAAATGTAGCACGTATTTCCCTTTTGAATTTTAATGTTACATTCCAGCTTCCCCAGCCCCCGTTTGGGGGTAAGAATGAAGGTTTTTTGTTGCTCCCCCCCATAACTTTTTAAAGGGCCCCGGGGGTAAAACTATTATCGACAAAACGGGGAAAACGTCTTTATAAAATTTTCCGATATCGACTTTTCGACCCGATGACGATAGTCAAGGAATTTGCTCATCCAAATACTCTGCTTACATCCTGGGTTGGAGCTTTTTCCCCTTCTGAAAAACTGATGTTAAAGGGAGTGGCATGTGGGCCGGGTTTCAGCTGCAATGTCCCAGTTTGGTAGAAGGGGGGGGGAAGAGAGTTTTTAGATTTTTATTTTTAATCTGCCATCAGCAGCCTTTTGATTTAAATTTCTAAAATGAATGAATAAAACCCCTTTTTTGTATTTATCTTTTTAGGGGTATTAAAAAGCCTTGGGGGCTATTTACAAAGGAGCAGCAATTTTTGCGTTTTTTTTTTTTTTTTTTAAAAAATGGGACAGCCTAACTGCTGTACTATCTTTTCACAAAAACGCACCAAAAAACGCTCCGTGTGAAACCCCCTTTTTAAAAAACCAGTCCCCCTTAAATGGGGTTTTAGTTATTTCAGCATGGGTTTTTAAGGTATTTTTTTTAACTTAAAGCCCTGAACAGGAAAAGGGGGTACAAAATATAATTTGCCATATCTGATCCTACCTTGCTGTGTGTATATATAACACCAACTACACGGATGTCCTTCAAACTGTTGGTGGGTTTTAATTAATTTTTTTTTTTTTTTTTTTTAATGATTTTTGGCAATTTAGGGGGGGTCAAAAACAGCAGGGTGGATTAGTAGACAAATTTTGTTTTTACATCTTCCCTTTCATATGCACCCTGAGAAATGCATCCCTGTCCTGTAAATAATGATCAGTAGCTATTACAAGAACACTTTTCTGCATGCCAATGACTGTAGTGATTTATATTGCTCTGAAGAAGTGACCCCTTGAGCCCGGGCCCGGGATTTTCAGAATGCCCGGGGACCAGTTTTGGTAATTTTTCTGTACTTTTGAGTTTGAGGAATCCCCCTTTGTTCTGAAAAAAAAGTTTTTTTTTGTAATTTGTTATTTTATAATTTTTTTTTTTTTCCCCCAATGTAACAATTGCCTTCTTTTAAAAGAAGACCAGGAAAGTGAATAGATTTTCAAAAGGTAAAATTTAAGGAAGCCCTTTTGTCCCAAAAACTTTAAACTGACTACCTTGCCAGTAGGGGGATTGAATTTTTATGGAAAGCTTTTGCTAAAACCTTTAAAAAAGGAAATTAAATTTCAATTTTTTTTCCAGATTTGCTGGGCAACATAAAATTTTAAAAGGCATGAAAGGGGTCATTTTGTTTTCAGTTGGTGCAGGTCAATGTTTTCTTATGGATAATAGAAGAAAAAAATTTTAAAACTCTTTTCAAATTTCCCTTTTTTAAAGTTTAAAAAGTTGGATTTTAGTCATTTTAAACACAATTTTGATGATTTTTTTTTTTTTTTTTCCCCGGGCCTTTACCGTGGTTAGCTTAAGCTTTTTATTATTAGTGGCTAATCTTTCGATGTAGAATTTGGGATTTTATTTTTAAAGTTAAACTTAATATTCGTATGGGTTTTGGGAATTTTATTTAATTTTTGTTCCAAAAAATACAAAGAACAAATGGCTCCCCCCTCCGAAGATAAATTTTGGGTTTCATGAAAAGGTTAAAGTTCTCCCAGGGATCCCCCCAATCTGTATTTTAGCGCAGGAAACCAAAGGGTTAAAAAGTTCCTTTCCATTGGTGGTTTTTGGGTGGGTTGTTATTTAAAAAGCCTTTTTTTTGGGGCCCTGTGAGAACCCAGGGGTCACCAGAGGGGGCGGGCTTCTTCTTTATTTCATGACATCCCATAAACCGGCAGGCCCTTTTCACAGGGAAAAAAAAGGTTTTTTAAATGGTTTTTTGTTTTTAAGTTGTATTTTTATTTTTTTTCAATGTTTTATTTTATTTAACCCCTTAAAATAAAATTCAATAAAATTTAAATGATGGGGAATCGGGGACAAGATTTATCTGTCTGTTTCACATTTTTCGTTTTCAGGGTTTTACCCCCCCTAAAATTTTTAAGGGACGGGAGGTTTGGGTTACCTGTCTATAAAGCTTGGGTTTTCCCTTTTTGGTGTTGGAAGATTTTTTATTTAACCGTTTGTCCTTTATGTCTTTTTATGGGGTTGGGGGTGAAAATAAAACTTCTTATAGTTTCATTTGGGAATTGATGGCCCTTTTTTTTTTTGTTTCCCCCTTTTTTAAAAAGGGTTTTGCTCTTTTCTTTTTTTTTTTTTTTTTTCTTCTAAAATTCAATGAATTGATTTTATTCATGCCAGACAATAGCTGTAGTGAAGTATGGTTTCTCTAGATTGGCCTTTTACCTTACCTTATTTAAAAGGGTCAATATACCGGTAAATTGCAAGGCCATTTGCACATTTTACATTGTCCATGTTTGTGATTGTCATGGAAACTTAGAGAAGAATTTCTTCCAATTGTTTCAGGCAACAAGCTTTGTGAGAAAGAGATGCTTTAAAGAAGCTAAAAGAAATAATATCTGTGTATACCAAGTGTGTACTGTTAACCTGTGGTTATTAAACCTCCTTGTTTTATAGTGGTTTTTTTTATTTATTTTTTTATGCATAATTTTTTTAAGCATAAATATGCTTTAGTGTTTTACAAGGACTTGTCAAGGAATTATTCTAAGTGCAAAACCACTGAAATTGTGTGTTTTTAAAATTTCACTTTAATACCAAAACTGTTCTTACATCTACAACATGCAGGTGACTATTTTTTTTAATGATTTTTTGTTTGACGTTCTAGAATCGCATACATTTAATTACCCATTTAGTTCTCTAGACAGCAGTCTACTATATATTCTTAATTTATTCAACGTCCTATTGAGTTGAACTCTTCACCGTCACGTTAGTGTGTCGCACTTTTGGAAGCCATTACTACTTGGAGTGTGTGAATAAGTCTCTCAGCTAGGCTCTGAATTTTTTTTTTCCATTGTTGGGGAAGGATGCTATTCGTTTTTGTTTTAGTACTTGCTAATTTTACTTTATTTTGCTTTTTTACTTCTTAATTTGGTTGTAGAGCGGTGTGGTGTGGCGCTCTATGTACTTGAAAAGGTATTTTTTGTATTTTGCCAAATGAGTTATATCCTTTTACATTTACGACTGTTTCAGAGTCTGCTTTAATAGTATATCACCCTAGTGTTTTGTCATCCGTGTTTAATAGTACTGTATGTAAGAGTTTTATCTACTTTATGCTGCTCTATGAAACATTTTTTTTTATGCTGCTTTTTTCTCTTTTATCTAATTTTTCTAAATTTACCTGTCACTCTACAAAACAAGGTGAAAAACACCAAAGAAAAGCAAACTGTACATGTGAACAAAGCCTAAAACGCTATCAAATTCCAGTAATTTACTGACCTGGTTGATTGGTTTTGCATGCCATTATTGTATAAAAAATATGGCTGATATTGTTTTACCTTGAGATTACTTTTTTTCCTGTTTTTTAATCTTAAAATAACTAATCTACTGTTTTAGATAGTGGTACACAGTTGTGGGTGCAATTTTAAATACTTTATGAAATTAAAGAATGAGATTTTTTTTTTTTTTTGTCTTGCAGAAATAGTGACTCTATATCCTTATGAAGAAGGTAAATTCATTTTTTCCATTCTCTCGAGCCACTGTTTTTATTTTTTTTTATTTTTTTATTTTTTTAGTAAAAGGAAATCACTAGCGACCATTTGATCTCTTGGTGTAAGGCTCCTTTACTGCCTATACAGCCCTTCTGCTCTCCTGTGAATGTGGCATGGGAGCTTCAAATTGTATAAGTTAACCCTAAGTTTTCTGAAATTGCAGATTTTAGGTAGAGCCAGGTTTTAAATTTGGTGCAGAATGAAAAGAATTGTTAAAAAATAATCAGGGGTAGACAAGAAGGCACATTTTTGTCTTCTCAGCCTTTGTGTAGAGTTTATTTTATGTAACCTAATATTTTCAGAATTAAATGTCTGAACTTCTATTTTGAAGAGGTACCGTATTTTTCAGACTATAAGGCGCACTGGATTATAAGGCGCATTATCAAAAGAGCGCTGTTAAGTCTTCTTGGTTCTATATAAGGCGCACTGGATTATAAGACGCGGACATTAAATGAAACAAAGCTCAGACGCAAGCTAAGCTTCATTCAAACACTTTACAATAACTCTACTTGTAAAGTTTTTAACAAAAGTCAAAACAATGTACATATTTCCGTTTCCGTATCGCGAAATATGTGCCACACTTAGTGAAGCTTATTTTTCAACGATTTGCACTGATTTCGGAACGTATTTACATCGGAAATCCGACGTGAATCAGTTCTGAAATCAGCTGCGTGAACATAGCCTTAGTGACACTTATTTGTAACTGATTTCGGAACGTATTTACTATTGTAAATCAGTTGCAAATCAGGGTCACTAAACTAGCTGTACCTAATACGTTCTGAACAAAGCCTAAAATCCCAAGTGAAGAATTGATTCATATATAAGGCGCATCGGACTATAAGGCGCACTTTCGATTTCTGAGAAAATCATAGGCTTTTATGTGCGCTTTATAGTCCGAAAAATACGGTATGTGGTATTTAAAGGTTACATTTTATCCAAAAACACATAAACTCCTCTTGCTAAATCATAGGGGGGAGTAAAACCGGTACCCTAAAAATGATACACAAGCCCTGGATATACCTAAAGAAATAGAATATCAAATACACATACAAGTGGTATAAATCCTAGGAGAAAAAAATGAATAAAACTTTTAATAAGCAGTATTATTATATAAACTCACTGCCCTTTATAGTGATATGAAGATGTATAGCTGTTGATGAAATGGAGTCCCAAGATAATCTATGTAGGGTCCCCCACAATCCAAGGCAGTCTTCAGATGATGTGGACATCATCTGAAGACTGCCTTGGATTGTGGGGGACCCTACATAGATTATCTTGGGACTCCATTTCATCAACAGCTATACATCTTCATATCACTATAAAGGGCAGTGAGTTTATATAATATCTTTCTGATTGCAAGTATCTATGTGTGTAGACATTTTCCCATGTTCCCTGATGAACCCCAATGAATATGGGGGGAAACGCGTTGGAATAAGCTATTTATCTACATCGGGGATATATATGTGTACATATTTTTTCAGTCAGTTGTGTCTCTACTACTTTTGTCACTTTATGGTAGTATAGGGTGTCTGTTAGTCTAGGTTCGGGTTGGGAACGCCCTTATCAGGGCGAATATCCCATTTCTTTGTTAGGTAGTCTTAGAGGTAGGGTTAGTCTCATTGTCACTTTATAGATTAGGATTTGTATATATAATATCTTTATTTTTATTTTTATCTTTGCTTATTAAAAGTTAAGTTTTATTCATTTTTTTCTCCTAGGATTTATACCACTTGTATGTGTAAAGGTTACATTTTATTAAAACAAATGTAGCTCAGAACCAATTTTTTTTTTTTTTTATATTTAGCATGTTCATGCTTGTGCTGCATATATGGCCACTGCAAACCCTACATGTAAGCACAGACCTGGGCAAAGTACGGCCCCCGGGCCGCATCTGGCTCGTCGGATGCGGCCCGCGGTGCACCATGCCCAGGTCTGCTAATAGTAGCGCTGACGGCCCGCCGCGGCCGGGTATTGCTGAGAGGCCGCCCGGGCCGTCGGCGCTACTATTACTGGTGAATTAGGCGGCGACGCGATGAACTCCGCTCACCGCGCCGCTGCCTCTCCACGGCGCACACAGAGGACGAACTCTGTGCGGGCCCAGAAGCTGACGGAGGAGCGTCCCGGCGCTGGCGTCCTGACGTCATCACACCCACCAGTCCGGGAAGCTCTCGGATTGAAGATGAGCGCGCTTCGGCCGGGAGCAGGTTTAAGCCAAGGTGAGTATTAGTGTTTGTCATTTTTGGTCATAAAACAATATACCTGCCTGTGGAAAGCCTATTATTTTACCTGCCTGGGGCCCCACCTGACTATATAACATCCCTGGGGACCCACCTGACTATATACCTGCCTGGGGACACACCTGACTATATACCTGCCTGTGTGGAGCTATATCTATCTATATACCTGCCTGCGGGGAGCTGTATATACCTGCCTTACTGTGTACCATGAGTAAGGCAGGTATATAGATGCATCCCCCAGTAAGTTTTCCCAAAAAATAATCCCCAAAAAACGATTTTTTTTTTCCCCCCCGCCCACCTATGTTTTTATTAGTCCGGCCCTCCAAAAGCATCGCACTTTTTCATGCGGCCCGATGGGAAAATTAATTGCCAACCCCTGTGTAAGCATAAGTTTCAGTAACACCATGTTGCAATGTCCATTTAATCCTGTAGGTTTCACAATCACTAGTGTCAGTAGCACTGTAGTGTAAAAGTAAAGAGGAAAGGTAGAAATAAGCAAATATCGGTCTAATATTTTTAGGTCAATAATAAGAAAATAAACTTTGTTAGTATCATTGCATCTTTATAAACCTGAACACCAAGGACCTCATGTATGAAAACTGTATTGGTCTCAGACTCTTTGTTGCCCATAGCAACCAGTAAGAGCTCCCCTTTCATTTCATGTAGTGCTCTGGAAAAAGGTTTGTTCACAATGTCTCTTGGGTGTGGAGGGGGGGGGGTAAATGAAGTGTGATCCAACAAGTAAGATGTACCCCACCATTATACTGATGAAATCCATAACTCGCCATGCAAAAAAAACAAACCAAAAAAAAACTTGTTTTATTATACAACATTGTGAAACATTAACAAAACTATATAGATTTGGTTTCAGTATAAATTTTTGACCCAGTTTTCGGATTTGAAATCAGAGCTGTGTAGACTTGGGGTCCATGGGGATGATTTACAGTTGGATTTTTTTATTTTTTTTTACGATTCTAAATACCGAATCCGCTTAAAAATCTGACTGTAACTCACTGTGGTGTAGATGTAGCCTAAGGCCAAGTCTCTCCACAGCACTGTTTTTTTGCTATAGAAAATCCGAGTTGTGGTCTACAGATTTCCAAATCGACAGAAAATCATACAAAGGGATTTTCTGGATTTTGTTCTAGATTCTCACAGCTGCAAAATCGGCAAGTACTTATTTTCCTGTGTGTGTAATTTCAGGAGGAACATAACAGAGCGTTTTAGCAAGTTGCAACAGAGACTCGAGGAGTCACAGAAAGGCAAAGAAGTAGACGTCCTTTGCCTATATCACACACTGACTGCTTCATTGTAAACAATGCCCTGTGGAACCAGATGATGAATGCCACACAACTCCAGGCATGTTTAAGGGAGGTGAGACTCCCAAGTGTCACGTCTGACCCTTCGTTACCGTTTGCATCAGCATTGCTCCTTACTCTATGCAACCAACCACATGACCCTGTTCTCTGGAGGTCTGTTAAAAGCCTGTTGCTCCAGACACCTGCCAAACGCCTGTCCTGGAACGACCTCCCACCTAGCGCTATAGGCATTACGGGAAAGTCGGCCCATAATAACCGCATAGCAGCTATACTTGTCAGAAACCTATGGCTACTTACCTAAAATTGCTGGCTTCCCCCACCAAGACCAGGCTTTTGGTGGCACATAGCTCGCAGGTGTCCTGCAGGTGGCCTTGGTGGGGGAAGCCAGCAATTTTAACTAAGTAGAGATATCTATCTATCTTTATCTATATCTCTATCTCTCTCTTTCTAGCTCTCTCTATATATCTATATTACTCACAGCATTGCTTAGAGTTGTGTCACAGTCATCATCTGGTTCCAGAGGGCATTGTTTACAGTGAAGCAGTGATCAGTGTGTGATGTAGCCAGAGGACGTTCTTGCTTTCCCTTACTGTGACTCTGTTGCAACCGGCTGATGACACCCTGACACTGTAAGCTCAGTGGCCACTTCCGTCTGAGGGCATCCTGCTTGAACCCTTGCAATGGCGAGGTCCCACTGATCAATTGTAAGGTGTTGTCTTGGTCTCCTGTTAAAATGTGAACAGTATGATGAGAACGGTTTAAATCGCAGTTCAAAATGATCCCCTAAATTTATTGGGTGATTCAGGGATCAAACACCTGTTGTAATTTTTGCCATTAAGCTTCTTGTTAGAGATCAGCAAGTTGTGCAAAAAGTACTGAAACATCGAACAGTTGGACGTGTGTATTCTAAGGGCATGTCCCCACGGCACGGCTTTTCGGCTGGTTTTTCAGCCGGTTTGCGGTTTTTCAGACCGCCTGAAAAACCGGCCGAAAATGAGTACAATTGTGCTCTATGGAAAACCTTTACAGCAGTCCCCACTGCACGGGTTTTCTGCCTGGCGGTTTTGCCGCCGGCGGGCCGCTCAAAAAACATTGAGCACGCACCATCTTCCGTCTGAAAACCGAACGGAATGTGTGCTTCTCAATGGGAGGGGGGAGGGCTCTTCTCTGCTCAATGCGGAGAAAAGCCGCTCCACCCCCCCCCCCCCCCCGCAGCCGTGGGGATAGGCGCAAAACAGGACAAGTACCGGCCGGCAAACCGGCTGGTATTTGTCCTATCCCGTGTGAACGCGCTCTAAAGGTGAGAGAGAGTGTTTGTGTGCGCATCTGCTGACGATGGGTGTTTAGCTGTATTTACCATCTTGCTCTAGACCTGTATGGAACAGGCTCAGGAGCGGAGTTTGCTCCAAACGCCATGCTTCTTAGCTCCCCAACACCTTGATATATATGTACATTTTTTGTCATTAAGGGATTCAAAGTTTGTCTGGCTAATTAAAATTTTTAAACCAAAAAACTCTCCTGGTGGTGTAAAATAATAAAAGCTATGGGGAAGGACAAACTGTCTGACCTGGGAAGCATGAGGACAGTAACTTGCAGTAAGGTAAGTCTGCTTTCTCTTATTACTTCATACCATTCTGAGATATAATTTGAAACCTTTTAAGTGGTCCGACAACCTGTCTCAAATGGGAATACCCTTCTGAGTTTACTGCATGTTGTGCACTCTTGCCCTAAAGAGACCAATTCTGTGAATGGGCTGCTGGAAAATTGTTGGTCCTTCACAGCTACAGTAAATGCTGTATTTGGGCACGATCAGCAGTAGCGCCCAACTTCTGGCAGGGTAGACTTCCAATATGAGTTGGGGCTATTAAGACCAAACCTTTCAAATCAGCCATGTTTTGCTCCTCTGAAAATAAATCTTCTCATCAGAGAGTCTAGTGGTATCACATACGTGTTCTCTACAAAGCTATGATTGCATTAGACCTGCCGGCATCAAACATGTATTGATTTGCTACGGGACTATTTTGGATAGAAGTAGCCGTTCAGGTTTACTTGCCTGCTGACACTGTCTAATTCTTTTTACCTGTCCTACCTCCTTGTATAATCATGTACTTTTTACTATTTAAAGTCTTGAGTCCTCAAAGGGCTACCCATGTGTGATATTTCCTTTCAGAGTCCTATCTTGAGTCCATTTTCACCTAGTAAAAGTTCAGATGTCTGCCCGCCATTCACTCCAGCATCCCGCTGTGAAACATTTTATTTCTGTGTGCATGAATTAACACAAGCTTGTGCATAATACTGCAGCTAGATACAAAGAGCAAATTAGACACCTTTCAATATTTTGCTGTAATGGAAACATCTTTTTAAAAGGATTTTAGAAATGTGTTAACATAATTTCACTGATTTCAGCTAATGACATTCACCTGCCAACTGCTAAGTGACAATTCTGGGATGTGAAGACACGTTTTAGTGTTCCGATATGAAATTGGAGGCATAAGGACATGTAATAATAAAGTGCACCTTTGCCTACGAGGTCCATCTTCAATATGCAGGGCAGTGTTTTCCCATGCAAGTTGTACCTAATATTTGCCTTTCTAGGTCTTAATTTTGGGTGTCCTTCTGTTGTTTGATGGGAAATACAGTACTTAAGCCTTTTTAAGTGTCTGTCATGTGCTAGTAGTTATAGGCTCTAACAGTAATTATATTTGGCTTCAGTCTGAAACCTTTAATACCTACATAAAGAGAAACAAATGAAATCAATGTACATCATAAGAGCCATTCTGTTTTAACATTTGGCTTCAACACAAGCATAATGTGAGATTTGGTAGGGGTCAGTTATTGATAGACTGTGTGCTAGTTGTAATATGCATCACATGTAACTCTTACTTAAATGATAAATTTTAATGTATCCCTATGAGAGAATGGTTTGCCTGGTTTTAATTTATTATTTACCTTTTCCCTTTCCCGGAGTCTACAGTCTATTTAGAGGTACTCTTCACTATTGAGCTGGCTTTGAAATAAAGACTGTCATCCTTACTAGCACCAATCATGCCTTTGTTCTGAGAATACGGTTTAGGTGTATATTCATTTTTTGAATTGTGGTCTGAGAGCACAGAAAGGAGCATATGGGATATATATTTGACATTACGGCTGTTGGAATGGCTTTGCAGCTGTAGAACTCTTGGAATTCTCCCAATTAAATCATTGTAACATGGAGAGAGTGCCTGAGCTTTATCTGCCTTGATCTATGTTTGTATAGCTCCCCCCTTGCTGAAAAGTGGAACATTTCATCCTGTCAACAAGCAACAAATGAGGTCCAAATCTGTCGCTTGAGGTGTTCTCTAATGACTTCATTCTGTTTCCCGATTCCTGTCTGACTTGAGAGAGAGACCATTCTTTGTGGTCTTTCATCTCCTATCCCGATTGTGATCCAACGTGTTGATGGGGTCTTCGGTCATAACCCTGTAAAATACCATGTTAAATATTTAATGTAAGAAAAAAACGTGAAACAATGAAAACACTGTTATCACGTGTTCGTGAAGTCTAGAGGCTTCTGGGTTACAAACAGGATTATTCACCCCTTAAGGACCCGGCATGTTTTTTTTTTTTTTTTCTTCTTTTTGTTGACACGTTCGTTTTTCCCTCCTCGCCTTCCCAGAGCCATAACTTTTTTTTTTATTTTTTCACCTACATAGACATATGAGGGCTTTTATTTTGCGGTAAAAGATGTACTTTCTAATGGGGTTATTCACTGTACTATAGAATATACTGGGAAACCGCAAAAAAATTCCAAGTGGGGCAAATTGTGAAAAAAAAACAAACTTATGTTCGCCATGTTTGCGGGTGTTTTGCTTTTACGGCGTTCAATCTTCGGTAAATGTAATGTGTTATCTGTATTCTACAGGTTGAAATGCATCCGGCAATACCAAACATGTAGGGTTTCTGTTTTGGTACCGTTAAAAAATTCCAAGCTTTTTCTATTTTTGAAATTTGCACCACGGCGCCGTTTTGTGCGACCAATAACTTTTTTTGTACGACACCTACGGACACCAGTGAGTGTGCATTTTTTATGGGCTGAAGGGTACTTTTTATCGTTATCAGTTTGGAATGCATGCGACTTTTTTGATAAATTTTATTCCATTTTTAAGTGAAGTAAAATGACCAAAAGAAAGCAATTTTGGTGTTTGGAATTTTTTTTCTTCTACAGTGTTCAGTGTACGGGATAAATGATCTTATATTTTTATAGATCGGACTTTTTCGGATGCGGCAATACCAAATATGTGTAACTTTTTTTGTTTTTTTTTTATTTTATTGTTTTTATTTGTAAAATGGGGAAAGGTGGGTGATTTGAACTTTTTAATTGTTTTTTGTTCTTTAAAACTTTATTTATTTTTTTTTCTACTGTAACATTGAGTCCACCTAGGGTGCTTGACCACTAGTGGTGGCGCGATTGTTAAAACAGTAATGCATTGCATAAACCATGCATTAGACTGTACAAAGATGGCGGTTTCATCACTCCCATGTCCTGGTTTGCCCCACTTCTGGCCGCAGACAGGAAGTGGGGCAAACCAGGACATCGCAGTGATGGCAGCGGGGAGCCCTGTGAACGCTCCCATGTCCGGGCGAGGGATCCCTGCAGTTATGCTGCGGCGATACCGATATTCATTCAGACGCCGCGGCCATCTTTGCCGCGCCATCTGAAGGGTTAAACCGCGTGGGCGGCGACTATGCCGTTCGCGCTGTAACGGCCGGGTGTTAGCGACAATTGACCACTAACACCCGGCGGCTGTACGGGGGGATCGTGGAACGATCCCCCTGCAAAGCCCCTTAGGGATCCTAGGGCGTACTCATACGTCCAGGATCCTTAAAGGGTTAAAGACCAAGAATAAGGCCACGTGAGATCTGTGATCAAGACAATAGACTCGCTTAGGTTACAGTTAATAGATTTAGTTCGCTTTGGGGAGTGCACTACACAAGCAGTATATACATAGGGACAATACTATACAGATATTGGTCAAAGGTGAAAATACAGATATGGTTACAAAGAGGCAGCAGATGTGTGCATTTACCTTTTGGTTAGCCTTGTGTTGGGAACACATGGCAGGGGAGGGGTGAATGTTGCCTTGCTCCTGGAATGCTGGTGCAGGTTAGCCCCCTTCAATGAGACAACCATGGGCCCACATGGGCTTCGGCTTAACAGTACTGGGACAGCCCACATCGCACCCCTTTCACACCCCCTTTCACACCCTCTCACGCCCCTGGGGCAGTCTACACTCTCCTCCCTCTAGGGTCATGCTGTTTTTGTCTTTGGACACAAAATGAGTCATACTGCGGCAGGGCATTGGGTAGGACAGAACCGAGCCAGTGATGCCATCAGAACCGGAGGGGCCTAAGCTACGACTTGGCATCAAACACGGGCCGTCTACTTTTGTTTCTAGTGCCAGTCATTGGTTTCTCTCTTCCCCTGTGCCCTACAAATGCGGGATTGACAGCTATATGTTTTGGGAAGTTTCATATTTAAAAATATGAAACTGCGGTGGATGCATGGTTCTTCCATAAATCCTTATGAAATAGCCGCACCGCTCAGAATAGTATGAGTGAACTCTTTGCTTAGACCTTCTGCTAGGATGGACTCCTTTCTGGCTTTTGAGCAGCCAGGTCTTTCTGTCTTTTGCCTAATTGATGCTTCTTGGTGACGTGTTGCACAGCGGGGAGCTTGAGGGACTTTTGCAATCTAAGTGAATTTGAAGTTGGGCGGGGGTGACTTGTCATCTTTTGTCACACCCACTTATTATCCCTTTATTTTTATAGTGAAGAGTATTTGAGTATTTGTTGCTATGAAAAGTTAAGGTCTTATTATTTTTAAGACCATTGTTTACGTTTTGCATTATAGTAAACCACAAGGAATCTCCTAAATATATGAAAAATCACTACATTACTGTTGCAGTGATCCATCTACCACTACGGTTTGGAAAAAAACAAAAAAAACACGGCCTTTCAGCATAAATCGAAGCCGGGTATGCGGCCAGGAGAGATTAATCTGATGTGCTTAACTGACCGGTCTCTTCCCTGTTCGCGTATAAGGAGAGACTTGTCATTTAAAGGGGTTGTCTCGCTACAAGGATTACTTTTTATGTTAAAGATCTTCCACAAACATGTCACTTTGCAATATATGTCCATTAACAGTGTCCTATCTATTCTGAGGTATCCACTTTTGTATGGGCTGCATCAGCTCCTCAGGTCACTATAGCTACAGACTTGTTCAATCTCATGATAGGCTGCCAGCACTGGTTGCTATAGCTACAGACCTGGCTTCTCCTGCAGCATAGTAGAAGCCCGTACACGCACCCCTGAATGCAAAATGAAACCAAGAAAACAGGACTGAGGTAAGAGGAATCAGTGTAGTGAGACAACCCCTTTAAGCTTAACTGGGAGACTAGGAAGAGTATTGAGAAGCATGAACAAGCTGACATCCCTTAAACTATATTTATCAAAGACTCTGGTCTCATGGTCCCAAAAGATGGTTGGCTCCATAGAAGCCCCGATAGAGTTGAATCTCACCTGTTTGGAAATGACTAGTGGAATTCCTAAGTGCTCACTGGGCTAACTTTTTTTCTTAATTTTCACGTCAGATGAATGTTCTGATGCCTTTAGAGCACATACATCTGTCAAAACTAAGCCGAGCAAGGTCCTGGCTCAGTGAGCTAGAAACCAGCAAAAATCCTTTCTAAATGTTGATTTGTTCTCTGAATTTGTTCGTGCTGCTCTGTGTCCATGCCCTATCTTCTTCCGGCTTAGAGACCATTAAGGTTAACGGAGCCTATCTGCCCTTTAACTAGATTAAAACCGCACAAGATAGTGTTTCCCGCTATTTTTCGTGATTTTATTATCATAGCTGACTTGAACATCTGGCTATACCACGGCTACAAATAAGTATGACAATTTATAAGGTAGCAGGCTATGGAGATATGCTTTTCTTTACTATTTCCATAATATTCCAATCCATCTTAAAAACTGGAGACGGTATAGTGTGCTCCAAAAACATACGAAAACTGACTTTATAAAAGTCACAAGTACTAAACGAATTGCTGCCAACTGCCCTATAGTTGGGTTTTAAGGATGCTTTATGATGTTTAGCAAAACCGGGTGACGCAACTCAAAGATTTAGAAAGGTGGCAGAACTTTCATGGAAAATAATTAAAGTGAATGTCTTACCATGTCTGCTCTACTCAACTGACTCTTATGATCAAACTACCTGAGAAATTCTATAGGTATTTTTACTTCCAACTTATTAACTCCTTAACGATCACGCACCGTCTTTTGACGGTGGCCGGTGCAGGTCGTTAGTCTGCAGCGATGTCTTTTGGCGTCGCTGCAGACATCGGAGTTTGCAGCGGGATTGGGGCTGTACTACACAGCCCCGATCCCAGAAAATGTCCTGCGAGCACCAGAGTGCGGAGGAAACCTCCGCAACCCGGTGCTTTAACACTTTGATTGCGGCGGTGCGTTACCGCAGCGCAATCAATGGGTTCCCCTGCTCGGTCGGGTGATCAGAACACTCGGTGACCTGACAGAGCCCGGGGGACGGCTGCACAGTCAGCCCTGGGGACCTAGAGAGGCCCCAGAGCTGTCTGTGTATGAAGCCAGTGACCTGGACACACTGTGTGCTGTCCAGATTACTGCCTGTGTCAGTGACACAAATGTATTAGCATAATCATATATGCTAATACATTCTAATGTAAGTGTAAAAAAAATTTTTTTAAAAATGTAAAACAGTTCTCCCTTCATGGGAGTAAAAAAAAAAATGTTAAAAAAAAAAGTGTAAGAAAAAATAAAATAAAAATAAATAGTAAAAAAATAATTGTGCATAAATTACACACACACAAAAATCTACACATATTCGGTATCCACACGACCATAATAGATTGTAGAACTAATCTAACAAGTTATTAAGTGTGAAATGTTAATGGTGTATGAAAAAAAATACGGAAAATATTTATAAGTGAAATTAAACTATTCCCCCATAAAGTACAACTTGTCTCGAATAAAACAAGGCCTCATATAACTGCGTCACTGAAAAAATAAAGTTACAACTGTTGTAATGCAAGGAGGCAAAATCTAAAAAAAGTTCTGTCATTAACTACTTTTCAGGCGTTCGGCTTTAGGGGTTAAAGGAGTATTTTTAACTAAAACACTGATGCCGTGGCCTGTTCTAGGAACTCCCATAGAAGAACATGGCCACTTCTCTGTTCCCTGCAGCAAGAGCAGAACAAGACTAGGGGGGGCATGTATGAAAACTGTCCAGGTCTAAGACTTTCTTTGTTACCCATAGCAACCTATTAGTGCGCCCATTTTATTTTTTCAGACCACTATATGAAATGAAAAGGGAACGCTGATCGGTTGCTATGGGCAACAAGGAACGTCTTAGACCTAGACCGTTTTCATACATGTGGCCCTATGTGTCAGGGGATGAAATAGATATAACCATTAGCACAACAAACTTCACTTTACTGTGGTATATCAATATAAAACAGCAGGTAAATTAAGTATACTAGGCGTGCATAAACATTACTAGGCTATCCACCTAAACTCTATTTTATACTTGGTATTTTTGTACCAGAACAAGTTTTATGTCCCTCTGTAACAAGGTCTATTGATGCTCTTAAAAGGGTCTTCCCTAGTTTGAGGGAGACAACCCGATTTCCTTTAATAACGCCTCCTACTTTTCCTTTTTTTTTTTTTTTGCTTCATTCATGAACTAATCAGAAATGGATTAAATAGGAACAGAAAATATTAAACAAGGACATAGTTTTTCTTCCTGTTGAATCTACTTCTGACTTTGGCTTAAAAAGATGCAGTGGCAGTTGTACAAAACAATATCTGTCTGAGAAACTACCCAAACAGTGTTTAGTTGATGCAGATACCAACTTTTCTATCACTGTTACGTCCTGTACCTTGAAATCGAGCTTTTCCTGTAGGGGGAAGAGGTTCA